>WUAW01025330.1:779-13630 GCA_017165845.1 Thaumetopoea pityocampa
TTATCCTTTTTCAACACAAATTCTCCATTTGCAACTTGTTTGTGGTTAAGTGTTACAGTTACAGGCGTCTAAGTTGAGCTTTGTTATAGCATGCCCTGGAGACGATTTTGGGATATCACGTATATCAATGTAGATATCTCGCACTACATTTGATTCGGACCCACAGCGCTTGGACAGCGTCGAGCAAATAAATAATAAATTGTTGACGCCAAAAGTATCATGTCGATGGAAGAAAACTTATTTGATGTAAATAGCTAAAGCTCAGTTTTTCACTGGAGCCAAAAAAATATTGCTAAATCAGAAAAAAAAAACAACTTTTAACCCTTTAAGATACATATATGGATAGTTTTTGATGAAAAGTATTCATATCACTTACGTCGGCGTCACCACTTTGGGGGGTTTAGAAGGTTATGGATGAGGGAGGTCTTCATGGTGAAATGAATTATCTCGACTCCATGGTGGCTACCGTTTATTCGACCTGANCAACTTTTAACCCTTTAAGATACATATATGGATAGTTTTTGATAAAAAGTATTCATATCACTTACGTCGGCGTCACCACTTTGGGGGGTTTAGAAGGTTTGGATGAGGGAGGTCTTCATGGTGAAATGAATTATCTCGACTCCATGGTGGCTACCGTTTATTCGACCTGACGGTGCGGACGGCGGGCGACGACTGGCGTGAGAACGCGTGCAGTCGCCCGGTTACAATGTTGTGTAGTAAGCGAAATCGAATTACATACAATTGTGCCGCTACACGATTAAAAAGCTATGATTTTTTTTCTGATTGTGCGACGGTTTTTCAGCTCTTGTTGGGTTTCAGCTACTTATTATTATGTATAAATATTTATTATTATTTGATCTAATTTTGTAATATATTAATTTGTAGAATGATCTATTTTTATGTTATACGCCGATTTGGCTGAATGTAGCTGTACTCATTTAAATATATTCTAACACCTGTAAGTTACCTGTGTTTTCAGTAAAAAACATGAAACTGAATCGAAAAAATAGTACGTTTTCTTCCATTGACATTGTACTATCGCCCTAGGCGGCCGTGTTAGCTCAACTTGTTTGGTGTAAATCTTTGCGTGTAATACAATTGTGATGATGGTCGCAGGACGAGTCGGTAACGCGAACGATGTCTCGCCTGCAAGTCAGCCAGGTACATTGAGCGTGGTTGCGTATGCGCATGCACATACTGTATAAACACACTGCATTGTAATTATATCAAGTTGTTACGGCGAACGGTATGCGTGCACCCTGTAACGGAATGCGGGTGTTTAACATATTCTCTCTTCGGCTTTCTCAGTAGCCACTCAGGCCCTTGCGCGTGACAGTTTGTTATGATGAGTAAATAAGTAAAGCCTTCCGTGAAAACCCGTTTCAACGGCGACGTAAAACTATCAACATACCCTCACGTGGCCAGAGCGGTGAATCTGTTAATTATTGAAGGTAGGCGTTGTCTTGATGAGTTCAAATGCACGCACATGACCTATACCTTAACCCATTAACTGCCAATTTTATTTTTTTTTAATTTTTGGCCAGATTGCAAAAGTTATGTAGCAGTATAATTATATTCAAATTATGATTTGTCTTGAAAATATTTGATATTTTTAAAAAGTCCCAAATGGGAATTTTTTCAAAAATATCAAATATTTTTTCTGAACAAAACTGACAGCACCAAAATTGTAGCTATCTCGTTTTGGCGTTTTTCATTAGGAAAAGATGGGGAGAGACTAAATTTAGTTAAGTTCTGTTACAGCAGAATTAGCACCGATATTAACTAAGTAAGGAGGTCTACCCAAAACTGAAAAGCATGACTTTGGGGACTTCTGGTTGAAATGTTTATTTAAATTTTATACGCGATATATAAAGGCGGACTTAATGCTTGGGTTTGCTGTGTCAGTCGAACAAACTGTGGTGATACTGCGTTAACAAAGTAGGGTACATTGATAAAAACTAACAAAATATGAACATATCAACTAATATAAGTATTTAATACAGGTAAGCATAAAATATACACCCTTATACCAACAATATTCACCATGCACTTGCATTTCTGACCGACAGCAAGGTTCGTTCTTTAAATCAAAATTTGCAGAACAGAAATGTTGGGATCAAAACGCGCCGTGCGTTCGTTAGCGGTAGCTGGCCCGAACACATTCGAACTCATATTCGAAAACAGTGCGATATTTTAACCTCTATATAGTCGTGAACAGAACGATGTCAGTGTAAAATCAAATGCTTAGAAATCAAATTAATAACTGATTTTGAAACAGAAATTCACTTGCTTTAATTTAAAATAATTTCGAATTTGTAATTATAATTGTTTTATTATTTTAAAAACAGATTTTATATTTTTTAGTTATATTTTATGGCCTGGTATCTGAGACCTTTAAGCCAAGTTATCATTGTAATATATACTTCCGTCAGTTAAATAATAAAATATCCGTGTGTCACATTTTATTGCTTCTTGGGAGTTTTGACAAATAACAGACGTTTGAGTTCATAATTGCCATTATTGAAAATTGGTAACTTTATAATAATACAAAATAAGTAAACAATAAAGTTATTGTGATGGTACACATCCTAACTACGGAGAGGAACGCATTCCACGGGAAGACATTTACACCGACATATTATGTCACTAGAGTAACGGGTCCTCATTTAAAGCGAAGAAGCGTGTTTGCAATATTTTTTAATATATTTATCGATTATTAGTGAAAATGCTAAAAAATATCAAGAAAAACATTTTATTAGCATAACATTGGTTAATTTGAAATTATTTTTTTAAAAACCGTTATACACCAAATAACCTACATCAATGAAAGATGCATGCGCACTTCGCAACTATCGTTCAATATATCATTATTATGTTATTGTCACCCATTATAAAAGATTAGATTATCGCTGAGAACGGATTAATGATTTTTTTTATATATTTTTATAGTGTTCAAATTCGTGTCAGTTTTTCGTGCGATATCGGTTCGCTAGTCAATTGCCACTCGTTTAGGCCCCCTGCAAGCTTACTAAACCGATTCCAACGTGAATATTAATAAAATTAGGATTAAGCCGCTCTTTGCACTTCTGGCAATATTGGATAAAGACAGCGCCAGTCGGGTGGCTAAATTTGAAAGAACTAATTGAATTATAATAATAACTCACCAGACGTTGGACCGGAAAACGACCACGCAAACCTTTATTGGGCTCTATCCGTCGTCACGGATAGTATTGTTCTCGCGAATACACCTTATTTTGATGGATAGGGTCCATTCCAGATGATGAAAGCACGTTAGAAGTTGATGAATTTGCAAAAAAAAAATTAATATTACCCAAGCAGGGGGCTCTACCCAAAACCTTAAGACATAGCAAGTGGTCTACTAGACAAAAAATTTGGGGCCAGGACGGCCCCAAACTTTTTGTCTTTATTAGACAATATACGCGAACAAATTATGAATATTTGGTTCTCTATTCGTTATGCACAGTATTCGTTCGATAATCTAATCTGTACATTGTGGACATTAGTTCGTAAATCATCGTATAGGTGCTTAGTGAACTATTGAAAACACCAGTAGAAACGTCCGTACGTCACTTTCTCACAGCGTCCATTTTATCACTTATCAATATTTTCATTAGTCGATATGGAACTCGTTCGGGGTACGCGGGATTTTATTAGTGCGTCGACGGCGGCGATACCCTCGTGATGTTTATCGACCAGTTAATTGTACTAGTCGCAATCCCGCCAGCGGAGAATCCCTTCATGCCGTATTTTTACTGAAGTATCAATCAATGAAATTGCACCTTGATACTTTAATTAGAAAAAAATGGGAATATCCGAAAAAGCGAATCTGACTTGTACCATGTATTCTAATCTATGAAGTTGGATTCGATGTCTTAAGATTTTAAAGTATTGATACCCAAAGTAGTTGATATCGACCTTTTAAAGCTGCCAAAAACACATCTGAAGTTGATGTATTGGATTATTAGCTAAGCAGGAGTCTACTCAAAATCGAAAAATATGGAAGTGGTCTACGAGACGAACATTTTGAGGAACAGAGCAAACCTTAAAACACTCGGCCAATGTCTCGCGATGTCCCGCGGCTATTTTCTTCCGATTCGCGAGGATCATAAATTGCACTCACAAGTTGCGCGCACGTGATGTGACTGTTTTCGTCCGCGAAGCTCATGTCACATGCGCCCGTGTTATCAGTAGAACCACAAAAATAAGTTGCAACGATGCACTTCGTAGCAAGCATTTTTTTTTTGAGGTCCTAAAATACTTCAGCCAATTATAAGGCAATGCGTTTGCGCGGGTATAATCCTCATCGACCGGTGGTCGAACGGTATGACTTCTAAAAACATTAGACCTTACTCCAAAGATACATCAGTTTGCCACATTATTCACTAAGCACCTATTTAATATATTTAAAAGTCTGTTTTACCTTAATTATTTACGGGGGAGAGTGTTATTTCGCATAGAAAGTTGTTTAACCATGTTCCTTAGGAAAAACTTTAAACTTGTTTAAACTGTATTTTCTGATTTTTTTTTATTATACGTAAAACAGGCTTTCAATTATACTTTCATTTCTCGTTGGTAGCTCATCGTTAGTCACGCCCATAACAATTGTGATGTAATTCATTTAAAGGTGATTTCGTTTGTTTTTGTGTGTGTACATGTGTTTTTAGTGTTGCTTACCCTTTATTATTATTAATATTAGTTTTATTAATTAATATTCATAGCTTGTGCCTCAAAAAATATACTTTTTGAGTTTATTCCCGTCACCATGCTGTTGACATCTAAATCAGACCATAAAAAATACTAGTACTACTAGCTCTTTCCCTTGAAGATACAGAGAGTGATGTTCCAAAATTAACCTAGTTAATAATTCCCGAACTTATCAACTTTTGTATCAGTTCACAAACTGGCATATTGGATGTACGCGAATTGGCATATCGTCTGTGATCCGACTGTCGGGGTGCTGTTAATCACGGTTAATTTATAAATGGGTAACCACGAATTGAGTTTGAGAAATTACTGGTTGAAACAACTTAAATGTTGGTTCTATAGGCCAGTCATCATAATCGTCCCCAGTCCATATTCGTCCCCACTGCAGTGGTACAGACCTCTCCTTATAATTAGGGGGATTAGGCCGCATAGTATATTACACTAGCCTGGTGCGGGTTGGTATACTTCACACGCCCATATGGGCATACAGGTTTCCTCACGAAGATTTCCTTCTCCGTTGAATACATTGACGTCTACAATGTAAACTGTACATGTTTGAAATAACCCAGTGGTACCGAACCGGGATCATAACCGCAACCTTTTCGATCGCAGGACGTGCTTAGCACCACTTGACCACCAATACACTTTCGACCAATATGTAGTCAAAAATTAGGCGACCTTCAGAAGTACAATTTGGTTCGAGGAATGAAAGTTAAAGTATTTATACAGGCGAGATTCAACTTTAAGAATCGCTGGATAATTCATATTCGTTATTCGACCCTGTATATGGTAATAGAGAGGTGAGTTTTGAAATTGAGTATGCCACTCGAATTCAATATGCCAGTTTGTGAATTATCTTAATACAATTGCAAAAGTGTTTGATACTGTAGTTGTGAAGTTTGTAGTAATCTCGTGTATTAGTTTTAGACGTAAGTTGTTTGTTTATAGTTTGTTGTGTATGTAGTTTTGTATATAGTATCAATATCGATATTAGATAGAAAAAGAAATAGATGTATTACTAACGACATCAGAGACACTCACTAATCGGGGCGTTTTGGATTACTTAATATCAAACTAATTTTATATACTTTTATTCCCCTTTGTAAATTAAACAGTGAGGTCACGTAGACGGTATAAATAATCAATATCGGTGTAAACACACACACTAGTAGATTTATAATCACAACCTGTTCAATGTCACATTATTGCAGCTAATTATTGATCAGAGTATCTGTAAGGTTGCGGATGCACTACGCAGCTTGGAGCGAACAGTTCGTGCCTTCGTTAGCGCTCAATGCTATTTTGAATAAAGCAGTGTGACGCACGCAGTTGTGTATGTGAATGTGTCCCACATGCCCTTTAACATTAATCGCCGTCGTAAATATTCTGTAGTACCTAAACAAAAGCCGTTAGTGGACAAAAGTCGTTTTTTTATTTATACTTCTTACGTCATCCATACTATGGTAAAATTGAAGGTACAGCTTGATCCCCAATTTACTTATCGTTGTTAAGGTACGTGAGCGAGTAAGTGTTTCTGAGGCTTTTTATATAACTCTAGGATGGTTTCGCGATTTCCCATGTATCGGAAAACCGACGTTCACTCGGGCGGAGCCGCGAGCAAAAGCTAGTTATATATGTAAAGGCGGACTTAATGCCCAAGACATTCTCTACTAGTCAGTAGATGCAGCACCAAATGAAATCTGAATTACTCCCGCGCCGGCCCATGAAAATTCTTTTGTTACTATTCCAATATTTTAAATTAGAGGCAACGAAACGTCATTAGCAAATATTTCTATTTTTTTATTTGGGTTAAGACTAACAAATATTCTGTAGATATATGTACGGGTGGCAGTGGCCACTTGCCGTCGGATGGGCTGCGCGCACGCTTGATACATACATGGTATGGAAGAGTTGTTCACCATTCAGCGAACTGCTTGCGTAGTGCATCCACCACCTTATTCTCTCTATCTAGGTTTCGCTGCACCAATCTTTTTCTTCTCGTACATGCCCACTACATGACTAAGTCCTCATTCGGACACCGCAACACTCGATAGCTTTGTACATAGCCACTGTTATAATGCTTGAATTCGCGTTTGTCAGCAGACGAAGAAGCCGAAGACCAGAGAAGAAGCGCAGAAGGAGATTCTGGACGCTGAACTCGACATGTTCACTAAGCAACAGGTTAGTTTTGTAACGTATCGCCCATTACTGATTCACGGTTCTTGGACACTGCCATCCAATTGTTAAGATTTTTACGCGGGAAAAATTTTAATGAAGATTCCCAATCTTATGTGGTGAATAATAGGGTATGTGATATACTATGCCTCAATAAAACATCTCCACGATGAACTATTTCGACACAATAGAGCTTCGATAATCTCCACCAAAACCTAATTCTGAATTTGTTGAAGTAACGCAGTGAAAAAGTTCACAAACTTCTGAATGTGCAAAGATTGATTCTTTTTGTTCTGTTATACGATTATCTTTTGAAGTTAGCATCTACTTGCTGCCCTAATTTTTTGATACCGTCCTTCGACCGAAGTTGACTATAATCGAATGACCTCGTTAGGTCTTTTCTGATCAACCCATTCCCACTTCAATTTCCTATCATCCCGACTCAACCTCAGTCCGTATTCGTATAGGCACCGACCTCTCCTAATCAGGAGGAGGATTATACTGTAATCTACCACGCTGACCTAGTGCAGGACTTCACATACCCATGCGTGCATGCAGGTTTTGTTACGAAATTTTCCTTCTCATCCTCTCTGACCCAAATATTATTCCGACTTAAGAGCGTTTACAATTATACGTTGTAGAATGGGTCAGATAACCGACTGCCGTCTGATTTCATCATCGTACCATCATCAGCACATTTCAGTATTTTCCCTTTAGCGTGAAAACCGACATTCATGCGGGCCGAGTCGCGGGCAAAACATTTTGAACTATAAATATTCATGTTTTGGTGTTCCCGGGTTGTTCATAGATTAACCGTTCACGTGTTTCAGGAGGGTCAGGACGTGACTGAACTAGCGAAGAAAATAGCGGAACTACGCAGACAGATGACGATACAGTTTCCGGTGCACACATCCATCAGGAGACCGCACACGAGGTTTGTACCGTCATTGTGATTTTTTAGTAAAAATCACAGTTTATGCAAGCGCCCCAAAATCAATTCCCGAGCTTTAAAGAACACGGAGACCTACCGAGTTACCAGACGAATCGGACCGGACCGATTTATTTTAACAAAATAGTATAGATTATACTTTAATTGCACACCAGTTGAACACATTCCAGTAAAGTATAACATTACAGTTGAGTAGCGTGTACACGGCGCGATCTAGCGCGAACTGCGACCTCTTCCAGACAGGCTTTGTACGGACAGGATTGTGTGAACATAATACGGTGGCGGTGAAAATTACAAAATTATGTTTCAACAGCAAAAGCTCTTCAAAACATCGACTGCGCGCAGTCACTTGATATTTAGGGGGTGATTTATTTAAAAAATTCTCATACTGTCTACTTTGTTCCATTCTTCAATTAATATTATAAAATTTTATTCAAAATCAAAATGTATATTACGACTCATATAAATTTTTGACAATAAAGGAGAAATAGTTTAATAATTATTGCATCATTTTACAATAAATGTGTGCTTTCGTTTCAAGCTATCGTATTGTGAAGAGGAAATATAGGTAAGATTACAAGGATAGGAGGGGTCAATAAAAATTTTGATTTTGATCAGGTCAAAATTGCCAGGCGTTCAATCCAAATAGCAATTGAACTCTATTGCAAATTGATAATAAAAATCGATATAAATAATTATAATGATTATTAAATATTTAATAATTAAAAAGATTAAATTATTAATACTTATGAAGGTCCTCGTTAATAATTAATTATTGCTCTTTTTAAACGGCGAAGAACAACATCCTGAAGAGACCTGCAGGTCTGTGAAATTATTCGCGCTGTGATGTGTGAAGCTTGCCGCATTAGGCCAGCGCGGCGGATTATAGTCTAACTCTTCTCATTGTCAGACGAGACCTGTGTCTTGCAGTAGGATAATAGATGGGCTGGTGATGATGATGATTACCTTAACGTCCTACGTAAACAAAATAGTCTAAAAAGTTATTTCAGATCCTTGAAGGTAATTAAGGTAAAAGTGTTAGTAGACAACACAGTGAATGACACCCAACTGTTTTACATTGTAGGTAGATTTCTTAGAAATCATGCAAAAAAAACTTGTAAAAAATCATGCTGTAATTACCGAATACCGAGCGTACTGAGTGAGTGGGTATTTAAATAGTGGGTAAAAGAACGAATGAGACAACTATTCCAGTCACGCTTTTATGTGGTCACATATCGCACTGCAGTATTGTTCGTTATAGTTAATATAACGAATTATAGAATAACTATTCGAGACGGCCATTTTTTTCGAGAATGTTCCAGGGGCAAAATTTCTTTTTTCTTTGTATTGTTCATTTTTAATAAAAACAAAAATCTTGTTCACTGAAAATCACCCAATCCGTAAATGAATTCGCGTAAATAAGATGATTGCACATTATTATTATTGCACACATGGTGTGCAATCGCTCTCGAATGGGCTAACTGCCGCGCGGCCGTTTGTAGCGTGGTTACAACGCGCAGGTCGTGTTATAACGGCCAGTGTGTGTGTGACAGGGGCGGCAGGTTCAACACGGCGACGCGGTTCACGCGCGGCGCGCTCGCGTCCAAGATGTACAGCGTGAACCAGTCCGTGGACCACAGGCCTCGCTCTCTGCTCGTTTCGGGGTTCGAGGTGGACGAGCTGGACGCGCTCGTGCAGCACTTCTCCGTAAGTCATACATGAGTTATACACGTGATCTACCCGTGTTACGGCGCACTGCGACCGAACTTCAACGCGCGTTTATTTCATTTATTGAGGGCATAAAACAGTTATACATATAACAAATACAAGAAATATTGAGTGAATGTATAACCCGCACCAATGTCCACGGCGGTATAATATAGAATAATTATAGAAGAGAAGAAGAACAATTATAGAAGAGACAAAGTTAAAAGTGTCAAATCGGCATAAATATTGCCGTCTTTATTTTGTGGTGAGTGCGAGCGTGCAGCGGCGAAGTGACGTATGTACTATGAACTATTCATTCGTTCTTTCGTGGACTTTGTCTGTTTTAATAATTAAAACCGTTATCATAAAGGTTCGTTGCAGTAGTTTTTGGGGTTTTTATGTTCGTTATGTATAGATGGTTAATATTTAACGCTATTTCTTTTGGATAATCGTTATTGAATGTACAGATTCAACTAATTAAAGACATATAATTAAAAACTACTGAATGTACAGATTGTGTTATAAATATACATCTTCATTTGTTAAAGTCTTAACAATAAAGGCAGACCTTTATGGTAAAGAGTATTAGATAGTATTTATTTAAAAGACTGCCACCCAAATCGAATCCTAGTTTGGAATTAGATCAGTGTGTGAGAAAGTGTCCATAGTTTTATATATTATATAGTGGTAGATGTTTAATCCCATCACCCCGATGCATTCCTCGGCCGGGTCTCGAAGCACCCACGTGAGGCGATGCGGTGACGTTATGACACGTGCCGACGCTACACAGCAGTATTGCGTTCGTCTTGCAGCAATACGGCGAGGTGGTTAGCAAGGACGTGGAGCTGTCGGTGCCGCAGCTGGTGCTGCAGTACAAGTCGCGACCGCACGCCGAACAGGCCGCCGCCAACGGGAAGAACTACAACGACCGGACACTATCGGTATGCGCACGCGGCCCCGCCATACAATAACATCGTAACACATTTTTTCGCAGATTGAGTAGTACTTGTTAACTAAAAAAATATCTAATTTTTTCTAACCGCTCTACATAACTCTGAGCGGAACACACAATCGGGATGGTACTCCTCGCCGATCACCCGGTGTTCCAAGTACCTGAAAATGTAAAAAGCAGTCAATTCACAGTTGTTATTTTCTCATGAACAGGTTAGACAGTGTAAGTTTTTCTGATGATGATGTCTTTTACAATTAAAACTTACCTCAACATTAGCCTTGTCGCACCATATCACATTGGAATAATCTTCTTCTGCAAAATGTTGGTGTCGTAGAGCCCATTCTAAACGGTAATTTTTGCGGCCTTTTAGGCACGCTTCAGTCAGCCTTCTCGTCGTCCAAGAACTAATCGATTTTGTGATGTCCTCCGATAGAAGTGCAGCGAGCTCGGAACCTTTTTTACGATCTTTTAGAGAGTCAGGAACCGGTTTTCTGTGTTGGCGATCAGTAGTCACATGTTTTTGGTCCGTTCTGATTGTGTTTGCGTGAGAGCCAGTTTCTACGAACCATTTAATTGCAGATTGTACTGCACACCGTGAACATTTCAATAGTCAGGCGACCTCTACATGGTTTTTGCTTTCTTCGTGTAACATTTGGATTTTAATCCGTTTATCAATCTCAAGCTCCCTTTTTTTCGATATTTTGTGCTATATTTTCGTACCATATAATAAAACTGTCTCTATTGCACGGAAAAATGGCACGCAGCAGCTTTACACTGTGAAAGTTTTGACTTTCAAGAAAACGAACAAACAGTTCACTAGTTCACAGTTTTCTTCAAAAGCCTCATACTCTATGTTTTCTACGTTTTACGTTGTTTACGTTTTTCGGTGTTTAATGGCGCCTTAAAATGCTGGATCTATTGTTTAAAAATAACGTTTAATAATGCCGCTCAGGTCACTGTTATAGATTGGTTAATTTTTTTTTTGTATATTTTGTGTTTCTCATGTTTTATGGTCGTGCTTAATATTTAGGTCAAGACAGTATGTAAATGTGAATTTATCTATTACTTTTACTGTACTGTACCAATGGTTTTTTTATCCTAATAAAAAGGAATAATAATTTATTTATTTATTCTTATTGTACACAAACATAAAATACATTTGTTAATAGAGAAAAAAGATGTACAGAGGCCAGCTTAACTCAAAAATTTATGATTGTAATATGTACGCAGATAACGTGGGTGGCGAACAATAACACGACGAACAGCAACAGCAGCAGTAGCAACAGCAACAACAGCAGCAAGCCGCCCGCGGCCGTGCACAACGGCGAGACCACCGCGCACACAGACAAGGACGAGGTGACTACACCCGGATTGAACTCATTAACATCACCACCAGCACTAAGCGACGTTCATAGTTCATCATCATTTGTAATTGCGCGTCATCATCGTTTAGAGTCTCATCATCACATAGCTCTATAAGTGATGAAATCACAGCCCATCACTATTGTCGGTATCATATCTATCTATATATATAAATTTGGAGGGAACGAGCTCGGATGGTGTGTCCCATCACCTTGCCTTTATTGTTGCCTAACAGTCTTGTTCTTGCACGCAAGACCGGCAGAAAAGTAGATACGATACCGGGAACGAAGGTAGGCTGTGAATCATTATCATACGATCACATAGCGAAGCAGTAGGTTTGAGCTAGTTCTATATATACAATAAACAGCCCTACTTTGTCACTTGATAATAACAGAACCTGGTTCAATGAGTAGTGATTACGTCTCGCAAGGCCTGGCGATACTGTTGTAGTATGTCCAAAACTGGGTATGCAAGAATAATATCAATACTAAAACCTGATTTACTTGTGCAAGAATTAAACTGGGTGAGCCTCGTCTCAGTCTCGCATAAGCAACACTTATAATTTACACTATACATTTCGTGAGTGTGACAAATGATTGTAGAGTGCACCAGATGGGCACTGTCCTGTAAAACTGACCTAAAAGACATATTAGTATTAAATCGGAAAATTAATAATCGTCATGTCTCCGATCCATACATTACCTGTGGCAACACGCACCGATTACATACTTTGTGGAGTTGGAGAATATAATAATAAAGTAATATATTAGTTTAACTGTTATTTATTCCTTTCGAACTGGAATATTGAGGATATAGATCTTGGGTAGTTACATTGTAATGTAACTACCCAAGATCTATATCCTCAACGCTATCAGCGACGCTGTTTATTATTTTTGTTACATGCCAAATTATGCTGTAGCATAATTTGGCATGTGACATTATGCTGTAGCATAATTTGGCATGTGACATTATGCTGTA
>WUAW01025331.1:4618-24366 GCA_017165845.1 Thaumetopoea pityocampa
AATTTATCAGAAGAAGCGTTTCAGTTTAAAATTGGATTATACCTATTTTGTAAATCATATCAATTATCATGGTTTTTGATAATTTATTTATAGATTAATAATTTGAGCATTCTCGAAAAAAATCCATATTAAACAATAAATCATCCAAATTAATCACAAAATAAAATTTTAACTTTTTTGTAATTACGTCATTATTCTGTTGGATGAGCGACATAATCTACTGACGTAATAAATCACTTAAAACGCAATAGAAAAACAGATTTTGCGTATTAAACATTTCCAATCACTTTCCACTTTAGCTTGAAAAGATTATTTTTATTACTTATTAATTTAAAATAATACAATAAACATTTAAAGCGAACGAATACATCTACAACAAACAGGACGTAACCTACCCATTATGACGTCGATAAGTTCCTCCAGCCCGGGGCACTTTTAAGACGTGTTTATGCCGTGGAGGTGTGTGGCGACTGTTGATTATTTTATAAAAGATGAATAATTAATTATGTTAACCGCGTGGGATGAATCCTTCAAACGATGAAATTTCAAAGACTACTACTCAAACGTCAAGAATTAAACAAATACTATTTAAAGATAAGGTGTGCTACTGGACTAGAACTTCCATAATTAAGAGGGATTTGTCATATACATATATACGACGTATTTAAACGGCTGCTCCCCGGCTCCCATATCTTAATCTCCTTGGACCTGATTAATATTACAGGAACCTTCCAAAGTTATGAAAACATGTCTTATATGTATTTTTGTATGTCCTTCATGACTGTATCAAGCACTACCGTAAGCAAGTATGGGTTTAATGCTCAGCTTTGGTAAACATAATTATATATTTAGTTACGAGCATTCTTCAGACAAAATAAAAAGTTCAACAACCGATAACCGTCTTATGGCTAATCTAGAACATAATATTTTAGTCATCATAATATCCAGATAAGATATATTCGTTGAATTGTGGAACTAATAATAATAATATGTTATAAATTTAAATAGTTGCTTGGGCAAATCCGACGTTATAAAATCGTCTTAAGCGTGGAGTATAACGATAGTATACAAGAATCTAATAAGCGTAATTAATTACAATTGATACGTTGCTTTTTTTAAAGTTACGATATTACTATCAACAAATCGCACGTAGGCGCCACATAAAAATTAAGTATAATTTTTTCAAGTTAGATTATAATAAAACAAATGTAATGATGAATTAAATTTTTGCAATAAGAGACGATTCGAATCATCGCTCTAACAACTTGTAATGTTCTAGTTTCATCCGCTTATGTAGTTTAACACGTTATTTCTTTATACCAGTATATGTTAAATCGCAATATGTAATTCGTCGTTATATTCCAGTGGTCTTCCATAAATTTCATTATCTGAACTAAAAAAGTAGGTACTCTATTAATTGAAAATTCATTATGATTTTTGATTTCAATATGGATGAGCCGTATTTGAGCAGAATTTCATCTACGATGTTGTGCACAAAATTATGGTTATTTATTTTATGTATCTTAAATCGCAATATGTACTTTGTTATTATCTTCCGATAGTCTTTCTTAATCGAATAAATAAAAAAAATACTATAAGTACTGTATTAATCAATTTGTTTATTTTAAATACCCAAAACTAGAGCAAAATTAGTCCCAATATGCTAAATGGTTGAGCCGTATTTGAGCAGAATTTCATTTACGGTGCTGGGCACAAAATTATGAATTGATTTACATATTGCCTCAGGTGAGTAAATTGAGATCAATTTCAGATTTACTTAATATACGTGAGAGAGAATTGGATGAAACCGCACAAAATTTATATCTTATACAATAAGCCTCGTGATATGTTACCTTTGATCACGAACACCATAATAAGCGGCGATCAGTTTATTTTTCACTTCACTTTATGCAACATAATAGTATTTTTTATTAAGAAAAGTAAAAGAATAATAATCGACGAAATGGACAAAATCATATCGTAGCATTGGAATTTTTAAATAATTTATAAATATCTTAGTTTTGTTATTAACACCAGATGAACCCAAGATATTTAGGTATTTATAAAATTATAAAGAACAATGAGCGTAGATACAAAATATTTATTTTTAAATTAATACATTTATTAGCTCCGGATTTGTACACGAATATTATTATTTCCACAGCGCCACCTATACAGTCCTAGCTATGAACCATCGTTTCGACAAAACAAATATATTGTGTCAATATGACCTCAATCGATCAGTTGTTCAGAAGTTACACAATGACTAATAGACACGCCAAAATATATCTTAACATGTAAAGAAAACTGGCTAAGAAAGAAAACTGGCCCAGTTTCAGTAATAATGAAGTACTGGTTCATTTAAGCTATTTATGTGGTCCACGGATATACATCAAAGTAATAATGTTTAAGACACATAAGACTTACAATAAACTCGTATTTTTAAAACAATAAAAGAAGTACCTATAGTTAATTGTTTTAAAATATTGTCTGGAAAAAAATCGCAGCTTGCGATAAGATCATCCTGTGTACACTTTACGTAATTGTAATATAAATACTATTACTGTGTCAAACTGGTGTGCAATAAAAGAGTATTATGTTTATTAAAAACATTTAATACTAGTTTTACACCGCGGCACCGGGTGCGCGGATTCCATAATAAACTATAACACATTAACTGTAAATTTTTATCGAACTACTGAGCATCCTAAGTCACTTTCCGACCTTTTGACTGTTAGTGCAAAACATTACTATCGTCACGTCTATCGCTCCGTTAATACGTAAAAGACGCATAAACGACAAACCAACATTTTCACACTTATGTTACGACTACACTACCTTTACCGTATACCGCCTGTTGCAGCAATAAAATTACCGCGTAAAGTGGTGAGGTTACACTAGAGTTTAACTAGATATAATAATGAACCAGGCGGTAAAATATATCATTTTTCAAGATGGAGGTTGAAGCTGTGTGAGGTATAAATCATCTATGGTACTTGGAAACGATAAACATTTTTTTGATTCGACGCCAAGAATCACTTTGTATACCACAATTTCTATGACTCTTCTGTCGGGTATCCCATAGACATGGTTTAAATTGGAATAATTCCAAAAACTCAAGCGCCTCTTCACACGTGCGTTTCTGATAAGCTCATATTGCACAATGAATAAACCGTAGTGTGACCATACAGGCATTAATTATGGTGGTAATCTTCTCTGATATGCAAAATACCAGTAGACCCTCACAGTAACTATACCACATTAACTACCACACAACTGTACAACTATGCCATACTGATTGGCATTGTAAAAAATATGGCCATGAATCGTGGTTACAACTAGATGTTGTTTTAATTATGGTCATAATTATTGCCATATAATGGTAGTGTGACCGTAACATTACAGTAGTACTACTGTTTGTAGTAGCGAGAAAGCTTTTCTGACCGCATATTTTCGTTAGCTGAAACCTGCCACTTTACTTGTGTAGCAGCGTGTAACTATCATAAGATGAACCTGCTTTCGTTTCAGTTTTATTACGCACTAAACCCCACGTCTTTGTTTACTTGGTTTATTATAATAACAGTACATTCCATTCACACACGAAAAAACATAAAAAATAAATACAAAAATAGACGGTATTTTAAAATAAATCTATGTAAACCACTTTACAAATTTTTCCCTTTTCGCAGACCAGCAACAGGGTTTACAACAACGCTGAAGTCATAGAGTCATTTCGTAATACTTTAACAATGTTGTATAGATATCAATATTTTCAATAAGGACCAAATTTATAAGAAATAAAATTAAAAAAGTTTGTTCGAATTCCAGTAGTTTTAGCGTGTTGCGCGATAAGTGTGAATTTAACACTAATTATAAATTATGGTTGGCGATTAGTTCTGTTGTATGGCGCTGGCATAACTCAATATCTCCCCGCGGATGCTGTGAAAACCAGCCAAGGGATGTACCAGGGTGATGGGCAGCAGCGTTATCCTGCTATTCAATCAAAATCCACAGCGATCTCCAAGACGCCTGCTAAATATCGAGATTATGGCGAATCCCTCATTTTCAGGAGGCCCATGTCCAGCAGTGGATTACCACGAGAAGGAATCGTCATCTTCTTCGCCAACGTTGGCTTGTTGTAGAAATAATTGTCAATTTCTACAATAAGCCTGCCGAGTGTCAGTGATTGTAAATAAAAATTTGATGTGAAATTTCACGTGTAACTGAAACCCGGTACACACATTTGTAGACAGAGTAACTCGGGCTATTAAACCGTGAATTGATCGTCAATCATGATAAACTAGACCAAAGATAACAACGCCGGTTGCATTTTCCGGCCACGCATCTTTATCGAGGCACAACATCAAGGTGATGAATGTTATACGAGACGATCTATACATTTGTACGTCATGAAAGTATTAAATACCTGAATATAATTTTGCTACCTGAAAAATTAACATTAATATCGTAAATTGATGAACACGATAAGTGAATCTTATTTTTACTAAGCGTTTATCCCAATATGTTAAATTAGCAGTTTTCAGCCTATGGACGTTAACAGATGGGCCTTCTACATACAACAGCGATTTGCTATAATCTTCAAGTTTGGTTCGCGTCTTAGAAATCGCAGTAGATGTTCGTTAAAGTCAATTAGTCAGAATAATGCTGATATCTATTACCTATGACGTATTACTCGGGCCCATATAGATATAGAACTAAATATAATATACACATGTACGAAAAGAACAGCGTATAAAAGAAAGAAAGAAACATTTATTCGATTTAAACCACTATGTTTAATAATTTGTGAACAATACGAACACATGTGAGAAAAGTCGAGAAGCCTACCAACTCAGCATAATAACGTGGTACTGAACCACTAATTTTCAGCTGGGCCTTCAAACGTAACATATAACTTTTACATTTATCAGGCACAGAAGTAAGATTACGTTCCAGCACATAATGACAAAAATCATCATCATCATCATCATATCAGCCCACAGACGTCCACTGGTGGACATAGGCCTCCTCTAATGATCGCCACACTGAGCGGCTATGGGCCGCCTGCACCCACCGATTCCCCGCAACCTTCACCAAATCATGGATCCACCTAGTCGGGGGTCTACTAAGAGACTGAAGTACTGCCCAGGTTTCCACCGAATCGAAGGCCTTCTCATAGTCCACAAACGCTGGGCATAAAGGCAGATTATACTCCTCTATCTTTTGTATAAAATGCCATAGCGTATGAATGTGACCTATGGTACTGAACTCTTCTCGGAAACCGGCTTGTTCGGGAGGCTGGAAGTCATCAAGCCTGTATTCGAGACGGTTCGTGATAACTCTCGAAAATAACTTATATACGTGGCTAAGGAGTGACATAGGCCTGTAGTTCCTCAAGAGGGGGTTATCGCCTTTCTTGAAGAACAACACAACCAAACTTCTGCTCCATGCCAATGGCGTTGTGCCTTCGTGTATGACGGAATTGAACAGTTTCTGCAGGACTCTGAGTACAGGTGTCCCTCTCGCTTTCAGCAGTTCGATAGTGATTCCGTCATCACTTGGTGCCTTGTTGGTCTTATGTTGTTTGAGAGCCCCACGAATCTCGTACAGGCTGACATCCGGGATATCTTTGGTGTAGTGTCGGGTCACTTTAGCTCTAGGGTCTTCGACTAAATTTGCAACGGGTTGTCGTTTAGTGGTGTACAGTTGCCCATAAAAATTCTCAACTTCACTAAAAGTCTCAGGCCTGAAACGGATAATCCTGCCGGTATCGGTCTTCAGTTTCATCAGCTGGCTCTTTCTAATGACAAAAATATGTTTACAATATTCCAAAACGTCACTGGATGTATCTATACATAACAGCATATTCCTATAAAAAATATGTATACACTGTCTTCACAGGCTATAAATGATGATCTATGTGATTAACCCATTACTTCCCAAGCATCGAAAACATTGGAATTTTTTGATCAAATCTTTAAAGTAAGTTCATAATATGTTGAGAAAAAATATTTTGACAAAAAATAAAATAAAAAAAATACCTTCCTTGCTTAGTACGGCTTATTTCGAATGTATACCACAAGTTCCCAAATTATATTTTGTTTTTGTTTTTATTTGTTATGTATTTGGTAGAGGTCTAAAAATCAGTTCATGTACTTTGAAGTTGGTAACTTTTTTCTTTTACGGTATTTAAAATCGGAACTTAATACTCTCCTTGAGGTAACAAAAATGATCAATTTGAAAAAAATATATTAAAATTACGTAAACATTTTTTACAGCTAAAAAAAAAATTATTTTATTAGAAAAATATTGTAAAAATATGATTTTCATCAGAAATAATAAAAATAAAAGACCTAACATGTAAAAAAAATATGAAAATAGTGTCCTAAAAATAGGACAGTCGGGAGGAATGGGTTAATTTGCTGCAACTGAATATTCTTTTTGAGACAACTGCGAAAAGATACAATAGACTCAATGTGTCCTGGGTAGAATCACCTAATTATATCATGTATATAACAGGTGAGTTTAACTGTTTCAGTAATCATATTTGACAAAATTTTCCTCAAATCAAAGTAGTATATAGTCTTCGAAACTTCTAAGAAAAGCATACACAATTATTTCTATTTAGAATTCATTTTAAATGTTTAAACCATTATTCAATACATAAATACAATTGGAACAATAAACTACAATAGACCATTAGCTGTTACTATTTATCGATTATCTTTATATATATAATAGGTGGTGCGTGCGTCTGTTAGTAATCGTGTATCTTCTAAACCGTTTGACCGATTGAAGTTATAATCACATATTTATTTTATCAAGGTTATACCAATGCTAGGAATCGATCAGTGAAGCTACAGTACAATTAATATTTGTGTACAAATCGGAAAGTGAACGAGGTAGGAGCAGCGGAACACAACTAGTTTAAATATACTGTCTTAGCTAAACGAGGCCGGAACTGTAATCGATATAATATTTATCAAATCGGGAAGTGAACTCGGACGGAGCCGCAGGAAACAGTTGGTTTAAATATATTAACGTAGTAACTTGACACGTGAGTAGATTCACTGGTCCACCCGCCATTTTTCTAAACGTTTATTCTATCCTACAGTAACTATACATCTATCCATATCCTAAGTTAACACTCGTACATTTTAAGTAACTATACACGTGCAAAAGAATACGTCAGTCCGTTGCCTCGTTAACGGGTGAGAAGGACAAATCAATAAATACATTCCCGCATTTGTAAATTTTTACAATAGGGAGGGATTGAAGTTGGTGTTGTATGGCGTTGGAATAATAATAATAATGTTACTCCATCTCTTCGCTTTACTACCGTGGTGCTATCACCACTGTGGAATGAACCAGGATAATGAGCAGCATCGTCATTGTGCGATTAAAACCATATCTTCCATAATCTCCAAGACGCCTATGACCTATTCTACTACGCCTATTCCCAGAGGACATTGCCCAACAGTGGACTGGTGATAAGGATGAGGGATTAAAAAGTTATTAATGACATTCAATTCACTTGAAATTGTAGATCTTTTGGTGCTTCCCTGATACTTTCACTTGAGGCTTCGGAAAAGTTATGTTCTAGTTAAGGACTACAGAGTGTGCTCTTAACATGATTGGTGTGCTCTTAACATGTGACATGTAACGGATTTAAAGATAAATTTAAACGCCAAACCTTGAAGAATAAGGATAGTTAATGTAATATATGTACTAAGGATACTTATGGCTTCGTGTCACCGCCAGCTGTGTTAGCCATAGAAGAAACATATGTACCATTCATGTTGTAAATGTGACTACATTGACAAAATGTTTGGCATGTACTTAAGGATACCAAAATAAAAAAGGTTAACAATGACTGAGAGACATCGTACTATCTAAAACAGTGGATTTAGAAGTATGAAATTTTGCACAGGTATTTTACATATAGATAACGAGGTAGACGAGTATTAAAATATTTTTATAATTGGGTTAAATATGTATTAAATTAATACACATTACATTAACGGTGCAGTGGTGCCAGACACGGTTTACGATTAAAAGGACATAGGTTCAATCCTGGTCCCATACCACTAAGTTATTTCTAATTCATGTTCAGTCTACATTGTAGATACCAATGTACTTAACGGAGAAGGAAAACTTCATGAGGAAACCTGGATGCCGGAATGGGTGTGTTAGGTCCGTGTTCCAGTAGTGGGGAAGAATATGGACTGGGGTGATGTATTAAATCTATGAGATGTTGGCCCAAGGTTAGTTTAATTGAAAATCCGACGTACCTAGGTTCCTGATATGACTCCATAAGTAGTTTAATTAAGAGTGTTCCTGATATGACTTCATAAGTAGTTTAAGAAAAAGGTTTGCACAAAATGTAGACATCCGCTGGTGGGTCGCGATCGTATGATCAGGTGAACCCGAGGAACGCAAGTGGAAAGGGAACACAGAGGTGTCTGACAAAACCCGCTTGCTTACCCCACAGCAAACGTGTATAATATGCAGGATTTTCCCAAGTAAAAAAAAGTTAGTCTACTTAATAAAACTGACTGACTTATAGACAACACACAGATTAAGACGGTGGGTCTAGTGAAGAACTAGTAAAAATTCATTCATGCGAATGATTTTTTACTAGTTCTTCATGTAACGTAGGTGAACATTTAATTATCCCCTAAGGGGGTTAACTATTCAATTAAAGTAAATTATTTCATATTCGAATTCAGTCATTGAAGTCGAATGGTTTCTAAAATACTGCAGATAGGAAATCACTTCGGACATACGCCTCGTAATTTATAATAATCTCGACACAAAAACGTTAATCATTTATAAAAGATATTTTAAAATAATTTACTATGAATGAAAATGCGTTCCTTACGGAGTACCTAAGTCACCTTAGCTGATCGATTCATGTATAGTTAAAGAAAAACTAAAACCGTGTGAATGCGGTGGAAATGCGTTGCTTGCAGAGTACATATATAGAGTCGCCTTAACCGATCGACACACGTACGGCAAAAGAAAAACTAAAGCCATGGCGCCCAGGAAAAAGATCCTTGATCAATTCAAAAACTTGTTTAAAAAGGTCAAGTCTGTAGCACCCATAAATGCGGCATACCGACGAATGCTTATGAATGTGGAGGAGGTGAGAGAGGTTTATCAGGATCATAGTACAAACTGTGGTCTCTGACTACATCTATGTGTTACAGGCGTCAATGTATCCATGTATGTATTTTTTATAACTAGGTGTTATAATTTATATTAAAATGACATAAAGTTCGTGAGCGAATATAAAACATTCATTCGTAATCAATTATGGTCGAGAAATGAAACACGAATCGTCGCCATATTTGAAAATTCGAGACGAATACAGTCAGCGCACTGTCTGGATTCGATTACGGGCTCCAGGAATTTTGTGGCGTGGTCATTATATTAATTATGATGATGCAATACCTGTCACTACCATGCACCCTTCGTTATATTTGTGTACTACTTTAAGGGTGTCTCTATGAAGAAATATGCTTCCGTCTATATGTTGTTAACAAAACATTTTTCTTTACACAAGCACCCTATACTCTATCGTATTAACTTACTAGCTTTTACCCGTGGATCCGCCCGCATGATTCTCGGTTTTCCGCAACATGGGAAATCTCGACACAATCATAGATTTATATAAAGTCTATGAACCACTTTTGTTTGACCTCTCGTACCTAAGCGGTGACTACTAAAACAGGAATCAAGCTATATCTTCAATTCTACTGGACCGATTTTGATGAAATATAATTAAGTCAGAATAGTATCTTTTAAGACTGTAATAGTTTAATCAAAATGTACCCGTTGGTTTTTGCGTGAAGACGGAACAAATAAACAATTACACAAACAAACAAACATCGACGGATTCGGTTTCAGAAGCCCATAAATAGTCGATCTGTGTAGTTTGTTTTTTTAAACATCTTTGATTTTTGAAAATTTGACATTTAACAATTTTATAATAGTATAGATAGAAGTATGAACGCATGAATTGTAGATGTGGTTAAAAAGGTCTGTAATATAGTAACATTAATAACTCATCGCCTTGCGTCTGAAGAGATATTGTAAGGCTCGAGCGCCTGCTAATTTTTCAAGTGGTGGAAGGGATGCATGCTGAAATTTATATCACAAATTATAACCATAGTAAAATTGTAAGCAAATGTATCATAGATATTATTTTAATGTATCGATCAGCCAATAAGAGCCATTTATACAGGTGGAAAAGCACCTTCAAACGATGTTAGAAATAAATAAAAAAAATATTAACAAAAAAAAATATATCAAAAAGCAACAAAAATCACATACACGTATCATCATGAGCCCGTAAAAGTCCATTAGTGCATTGGACGTGGGCCTCTTTAAAATGAGGAATTTACCATAATCTCCACGCTAAGCAGATATCTTAAAGATCGCAGTATATTTTAATTGAACAACGGGATAATTCGCTGCTGCCCATTATCCTGGCACATCCCTCAACTTGTTCGCACAGCAACCACGGGGAGATGGAGTGACGCTATTATTATGCCGGCGCCACACAACATCCACGGGGAGAGATGGATTGACGCTATTATTACGCCGGCGCCACACAACATCCACGGGGAGAGATGGAGTGACGCTATTATTACGCCGGCGCCACACAACATCCACGGGGAGAGATGGAGTGACGCTATTATTACGCCGGCGCCACACATCAAGAGCACGTGTACATAATTATTGCAGAGCAGGAAAAAGATGTATAACTTTGACATTCATCATTAAATGATCTTGAAAGATGTTTAACTGTTCAAACGAATTCTTTTCGTAAAAGGTCAGATCAGATAGCACTAAATATACAGTTCATCTTATTTCAAAATCTATCAAGTAATAAATATTCAGCAAAAATTATTATCTCGCAGCTATTGTTATAGATATGTTTCCTTTTATTGTCATTGCAGGAAAAACGTGGCCCCACTTAGCTTCAAGACAGAACATGTGATAGAATAACGAGTGTTTTATAGCAATATGAGACTTTGGTAGATATCCTCCTGAAGCTAAGTTCATAATGATCTACTTCTTGAAGTCTATTGACCTTTATATTGGGCGGTTCATTGAGCCCAGGACCAAATTAACTGCCTAAAAGCTGGGAATCCTAGCTAAAGTCCGAAGGTACTTCACACCGGGTCAGCTGCTTTTGGAAACCTACATGCCCACATGGGTGTGTGAAACCTGCCAACGCGCACTAGGCCAGCGTAATCCGAGCGGGATCGTGAAAAAGCAGATCCTTCTCGTCGGCATCGGCCGGCTTCCAGCCGGGTGCTCCAGTCCTGATGCCCGGGTTTAATAAAAGGGCTGCCCTTAGGATCGCAGATGTTTAAGGTGTAGGTCTCTTAGACATCTTCACTGAAGTTGCGACCCTGAGGAGGACGGTGGGATGAGTGGCTCCATGCCACCGTAAGCACTGGGAGGTTACGGAGGAAGCTCCTTGAGACGAGCTCAAGATGAGCATAAAACTGGAAAGGGGCACCGATTACGTTCTATTGAGAGATCTCGGAGCCCCTCACGGTGTTGAAGAGGCCACCGGGGGATTTTTTAGTGAGGTACAGTCTCCCACATACCCCAGTCTTTTCCCACAGATGACTCGAAATCTTTTTAAGATTTTTTCCCCGCGTCACAAAAAAAAAGGCCAGCGTGGTGGTCCATGGCTTAATTCCCCTCTTAATAAAGGGAGGCCCGAGCCCCTGTAGTGAGAATGAACAACGAATATGTATTAAAATAATGAGAGTCTCTATTAATACTGCACTATGTCTATGAAAACGTCGGCCTCGATTTTTTTTTAATTTCATAATTAATCACTACTCGTTCTGTAAAATGTATTATAAACGATTTTTTATTGCTTTTCTCGTATAGTTACCTGATTTTGGTTGTGAGACTGGGCAAAGAGTCTGATGCCGCTTAGTTCCAAAGAGCGAAGGTCTAATGACCGGCTTCGCGGCTTTTCCGAGTAAGACTCATCCTCGTCTCTTTTACCCTTTTTCCATCTGAAGTATTTCGACATTTCGGCTCGAAAACTTTCACTAGTACATAGTACCAACTAGCACTGGTGTTGTTATGTTATAGTTTCACACAAGTGGGCAGGTTGTACCGCGTAGGCATCTCGGTATAAACTGAAAGATAACGGACGCCGTCACGAGACGTCTTTATTGTTATGCAACGCGGGAGTGAATAGCCGTCACACTGATGGTGTTAAACAATGTTCTGTTGCAGAACTGGGAGACGGCCGCGGGATGCGCGCGGGCGTCGATTACCGGCATGCACCTCCGCGCGACAGTTTGCACTTGACAAAATCACATCAACACTTTACCGGTTGTAAAATCGTGATCTCGCAATTGTGCTCATGTGTTATTTTCAGCGTACCCATACTATACACAATCGTAACATTTTCCGTATTAATTTAACCTCGATTTATCACAAGTGATTAGAATATGACAGTGGCACAAGATACGCTCTTGTTTATTTCACGTACGTGCCAGCGTTATCGCACACATGCTGCCTGCATTGTGGACGAGACAACGGTAGCAGCGCTAGGATGAACGGACGGCGTGCCTGAATAGATTAAACACTGTGATCATGAATGACATCCACAATGCACTAGTAAGCAACCCGTAACTATAAAGTTGGACTAGACAGTTGTTAGTGCCGTAAACAGATTTAACGACGTCTGTTTTTATTTACGACTATTTGTACAGTAAAATGAACATCCGCATGGAAATGATTAGTATTATCTAAAAAAAATTATTCCGTTTTTTAAACACTGCCAATAAACAAAAGAAAAAAAACAAACACAACCCCCGCTAAAAACATTCTGTCTCCATTCCGTCGTGGGTACGTGGTTAGTAAAAACTAAGTGTAGATATTATTAGTACCATTTTATAGTTCTTCAAACCTATATTTCTCTACTGTATCTGTATATGTATGTATGTTTATTATTTTCACATTACATAGACACATTAAGCCGACAGCTATGAAATTTTGTACAGTCGTGGAATTTAAATCGTCGTTACCCGCAAAGTGATAGGTTACATGTTGATATAATCGCTAGTAAGTGATCCCCGCAACCATGATCACATCATAATTTTTTATCACCTAGCCTAGAAAATATGGGACGGAATCAAAATCGACGTCATACTTACGTCATACACATAATAAGTACCATTAGTACAAAATCTGAGAGTGTTAATCTTTCTGTCACGCATTAACGAAACACAAGCGACGTGTCTAATAACTCTGTCCAAAAAAGGAGTGTATTGATCTCATGTTACAAGTATTCGAGTATGTGCGCAATGTTTTATTCCACTGTAACATTTAAAGGATTGGCGAAATCCAAGAAGGTATTTCGCAGAAGGCATAGTTATATGGCCCGGTCGCGCTGGAATTCGATTGGAGAGGCCTATGTTCAGCAGTGGACGGCTACGGGCTGAAATGATGATGATAATGATAGTTATATCTGCAAAAGACTCAAAATATAAGTCACCAGAAAGCACTGCGTGATTGATATAATGCGTATTCAGTAACTATATAGCTTCTGTTTTACGAAATATATGATAATTTTAATTTTTAGAAAAATGGAGAATAGTTTCTTAAATTTGCTTTATATTTATAAATTACCAAGGGTATTTACAATAGATTTGTTTCTCTAAAACTACTAGGTACTTCAATGCGGAGTTTTGCATTATATTAACTTATTACTTTATAGTTATAAGCCACCACCAGGTGGTGCCAATTTCACCAATTCAAATTATATGCAAATAACCGTATATCTCAATATAAAACATTTTTTTAGATATGTTTTATTGTTATAAAACATGTTGCATTGTGTTTATTTAAAACTACGTGGCCAGTATTAATGCGGTTTTTCTATCATTACATAATATAATCTTAAATTAGTTTTTAACGTTTACAGGTCTTTATGGAGATATATGTAGAAAGTAGTATCCAGTCGCGGGTTGTAATAAAATTCCACATATCACCATTGGAAAATGTATCTGAACGACGGTCTAAGTGGAACGGAGCTCGAAAGTCCTACTCGCACTTATGTGAATGATGACGTTGCTACTTTTAGGGTGAATCATGTGCGCACTAACGTAAAGATATAATTTTTGTTTTAAAAAGATAAAGTCTAGAAACGAATTTTGTGCCGTTCCTATTTGTTTTGCCTTTTATCCCACATTTATTTATTCAAAAGTGGTTATAAGTATAAGAAACTGTATAAAGTGTACTATAAACTATCAGCGTCTTATTTTTCCTGGCGATTTTAGTCCCAGCTATTTCGTCATGGTCCGTCCTCTTTCTCAATCGACTTCAATTTGCTTAAATTTCAACATCCTCATTAATAATTTGCTTATACACACCATTGGATTATATGTCTTGAGCAACACAGCGCTTCACAGAACGTCTCCAAGGTAGTCTTTCTATTACAGCTATAATAAGACAGCTATCGAGAAACTCTCATCCTCGACTCATAACGTACGTAAGCAATGCACCTCAATCAACCTTCCATGATTTAATAGAAACATCACGAAGACTGCCTCAGGTATATGAGTCAGGTCAGATCACCTAACGCCACTCATCTAAAACATAAGGTTTACAAGCAAGGCAATCATCACCATCAACCCATCTATTGTCTCACCGCAGGGCCAGAGCCTCCGCTCAGAATGAGAAAGGGACTACGCTATAGTCCATCAGGCTAGCCTAATACGGGTTGGCAGACTTCACACACCATCGAGAAAATCTCTCAGGCATGTAGGACATTACATACATACATACATACACTCACATTACAATATCAAGATAATCAAAATATCCTTATCATAATTTCAGAAAACACAATTTCATATAAACTTTTATAGAAATACGCAGGCAGAGCCTAGCCTAAGAACAGCTGGTGTCATAAATATAAGTTTTAAAATAATACATTGATCACTATATTATGAATATCTATAGATACGTGATTTGTGTAATAATTGAGGTTCATAATCTGTTATAAGCAATCATTAACTGCCGCCCGTGGTTCCAGCTACGAGTATAACCATAATACACTGTTTGTGACTCCATTACACCCGACCGAATGAACAAATTTGAATTAAATTAGGTAATAATTAGAACAATCTGAAATGAGACACAAATGATATTCTCTACTGATATATCACGAGAGAAGCCACTAACAACTAAAGAATTTGAGTTGAACATATGATGCTGATACATATAATGTAGTATATTTTCATGTACAAACATATGTATTTTCAAATATATGAATCGCATTCCTGCTCCTTGAATCAATTATTTTTGGAAATGCCAACTCATTTCACAGGTTTATTTAGCAACTCGTTCGCAGTTCAGGTCTTAAAACTGTGAAGTTACTTATTTTTCCTCGTGAGATATTAAACGCTAAATATGTTTAAAATGCATTAAAGCGACACTATTCCATAGTTGTGATGTTATTATTAACAGTAATTATTTATATTGCTGTTTTTTAATTTTCGGTTTACCTGTTTAATTGCAGAATTTTGAATGTCATCATATTATATTTATAAAATCTTGTACATACCAAGACTGTCCGGAAAATATCGCATTTTGCGATAAGACCGCGTCCTATAATACATTTTACGTAATTGTAATTCTTTAAACTGGTGTGCAATAAATGAGTATTTTATTCTATGTCCATATATCCATGAACCCGGATGAAGCAAGAGGCAGATGAAGCGAAAGAGGTGTGTCAGAATCGTAGCCTACGGCAAATAGTGGTCTGGACCGCCGATCTGTCTATCCAACTTAAGTATAAGTATTACACCACCATAGCTAATGAAGCGCTAACGCCATCTATTGAACATTGTGCAAACAAAGTGGTTTATAGAATGACTCACCGTTTTTCGTTTCTCAGCGACCTCTGCCGGCGGCAAGGCTTGTCCTGAAACGCGGCTACGGAACATATCCATAACCCTAGCCATGGCACTGGAGCGACGTGCAGATGTCGCATTTACCGTGTGGTAGTACTGCGAAAGATATAAACTGATTAACTAAAACTTATTAGAACACTTTCAGTTTCCACATTGAGCAGTGTATAAAGAACTCCTTTATTATAGACTAGCTGTTACCCCTTGCTCTGTGTACTTCCTATCTACTCGAAAACCCTCCCGGGCGTTCGCCATAATTTCTTTTTAATCGTATTGCTTTCCGTCTTGCTAGACATACTTTGTGATAGCTCGGCTAATATGCAAGATATAAATGTAACTTATAGCCTAAGCAATCAAAAATAAAGTAGCTTTCTACCATTGAAAAATTTTTAGATTTGGATTACTAATTCCGGAGATTACCAGGGGGTGTATGTAGGGACATAAAAACTTACAAATAAACAAATTTTACCTCTTTATAATATTAATAGGTATGGGTAGTAGTCCCCGCATATAGGTCAGAATCTTAAAATAGTTTAATTTTGCTAATAAGCCCGAAGCGCCAAATTTTGTTTTGTAACCTACAGATGGTGATGACTGCCTATTGGATATCGACATTATATTTTATAGAAATTTAAAGGTCCGTAGACAGAAAATTACCTTCCCGACTATTCATTACATTAAAATAAATCTTCTATAACTTCGTAATCGGTCTACGAACATTATGATATACACGGTTATTTTTCAAAATGAATTGTTATTAAATCATTTTTTTTTTAATTGAAAACTATTTAAAAAAACTATTTAACTAAATTTGATAATCATTGTTCGATTCCGTAATTCAAAAATATTAAAATATGTTATATTGTTATTTTGACATTGCGGTTGTATGGGGAATGCTTCTATTGTCGATCATTTTATATATCTCGAAATATGGAAAAATGACGGACAACAAAATGACGCAGTACGCTAATAAAAATTTCGTTTTTTTATACATACTGAAGTAAAAGCTACCTTTAAAACTAATGTAACTGAAATCTTTTACATCTATTTTTAGCTAATCGATTGGTAAACAGACTAATCCTCACTAGGCCAGCGTGATAGACTACGGCCTAATACCCCTCCTGATCAGGGGAGGTCCGTGCTCTTGTAGTGGGTACGAATATAGACTGGGGATGATGAATAAATGTGTTTACGTACCCTGGTGTCACTACCAGGATGTGGGTGCGCGGACCCGTCCTTCGGCCTGATGACAGCCGGCTCTGCTTTGGGGGGTTCTATTTTTGAAGGCTGTTTAGTAGATGTCGTGTTGCTGGACTTTTTTATGTTCTGCAATCGAATCAAAAGCATTAGTACACATACTAAAGTTCATCTTAAGACACATGTTTACTGCAACAGAAAACTCTTCGGCGTGTGACTGTTCGGATAACTGCCGTGTGGAGCCCGCGTAACGATACCGTTACTCCATCTCTTCCCGCAGATACTATGAGAACCAGCTAAGGGATGTACCAGGATAATAGGCAGCAGTGTTATACTGTTATTCGATCAAAACCTCCTATGACCTTCAAGATACCTGCCAAGCATACAAATTATGGCGAATCCCTCCATTGGGGGGGGGGGGCTATGTCCAATAGTAGACTTCCACGCGTTGGAGATTATGATGATGACTGTAAAGTCCGAGAAGGTCTGCGTGCAGTCAAGGTGACACACATTACAATAATTGATTTCCGAGAACATTAAAGTCCTCGTAAGCATTGTCGTGTTGCTAGAAAGGAAGTTCTTCAAACGATACAGAGATCAGTATTATATCAGTATTATTATATAAAGTTGCGCAACATGTTTCTGGGTGGCGTTTTAAAGTTTGAGTTTGCCAACTAAGCGTTAACAACTATGTCAATGTGTGGCTCCTAGATGAACGGAGATGGCTCTACAATGATACCATTAAAAACTACAGGTGGAAGTGATGTGACGTGAACTGCGGTGGTATGCACCAACATTTAAACATCTTTTAAATCATAAATGATTTGGTAAAATTTTATACAAGCGTACATTTTGTTACAATGCATGGCTCGTTTACTTTGTGATAACACTCATTTGTCTAAATGGAGAGAAGAATATGACGAGTGAAAATGAAAAAAAACACGCTCCACAGTATGCGCAAAAACATCAATCAGCCGGTTACGCAAGGGTTGAAAGAAAAGAGCAATAAGTACATAGCTGTTATATTATATAATCATTTGACGTTACCCGTACCTGTACTGCGTTCTTGACTTGCTGCATAAATGAGGGTTGTTTCTTAGCTTCATTGCGAGGCCGTATTTTGAGTATATCAAACAACACAGGTCTGCGGTTCACCCTGGAGGTTCCTAAAAATAGAACAACAAACATTTTAGAGAAACTTTTATAAGCATTTTAAGCATTAACGTATAAAAGAAGTCATTTTCTATGAAAATTCTATACATATAAAATTCTATACGGATACATCTCATTGATCTATTGCAATAGAGCATCTATTTTAATTAATGTAAGAAGGCTTTGGATGATTTGTGACGCCGGTATAATAATAGCATCACTCCATTTCTTTCCGTAGATGCTGTGAGAGCCAGCTTAGGGATAAAACAGAATAATGGGCAACACCGTTAACCTGTTATTCAACCAAAATCTACTGCGATCTCCAAGACGTAAGACCAAGCATCGAGATTATGGCAAATCCCTCCTTTTAAGAAGATCCAATTCACGCAGTGGACTTCCACAGGCTGTTAATGATGACTGATAAAGAAGGCTTACGTACAAAGTTCATATTTGGAGGACCGCTGGCTTCCAATCACAGCTTTTCCGAGTTTGGGAATATTTTTTTTCCCAAAATGTGATTGCTTAGACTTGATTGACCTTAGACTTTTTAGTTTTTAGATACTATTTGTAACGCTGAAAATAGATAAATATTCTAGGGGTTTTAATTCAGTAAAGAGAAAATAACTTGTCCGTCAGTCCGTACACGTTCATCATCATGTTTCCGTAAAGTTCAGACAGTCCATGGCGGACATAGAAAGAACGATCTTTAATAATCTCCAGTCTGCGTTTTTTCCTAGCAAGCCCTCAACCGATTATAGTAATATTTATTATATATTTATTATTTTGAGTTTAGCCATGGAGATTAAAATAAATTTTGGGTGAATCACAGGATCATTATGTTGCCCATTAAGCTTGTGTGTGTCTCAGGGTGGAAATAGGACACAAAGACGTGAACATACAACTATACTCGTATATTAAAAAAGTTTATTATAATTACCATATATAGTCTGCTGATACGTGGGATGCGGCTGCCCGTCATCTTGAGAGCCTGTGCGTTTTCTCTCTCCCACTGACTGTGTACTGCGCGTAATTGCCGTTGCACGTTGTTCTATGAAAAAAAAAAACGTATTTTATTATTTTAAGCGGCTGCAATTCAAAGATATCTAGAGAAGATTAAATGATAGAATAGTTTCATTTGATGCAGCTATAACTATAACAAGGAAAAAAATAAATGTACAAATGGGAAACCAGTAAAGCACCGTGCCAAGCAGTGTACCCGACTTTGCTGCTCTACGGGATCCCTGGTTGTCTCACTCAGACGTAGTCATACCACATAGCCTCGTATTTAATAAATATGTATTGATACAATGTACGAATAATGTATATGGTGTAAGTATATATTATATTTAGTCAGGGAGTACTTAAGTCCTTTAGCTTGTCCGGCAAATAGACTTAAGTATACGGGTAAGCGACCCCGGCCCCCCGAGCTACTATTGTCTC
>WUAW01025336.1:0-26016 GCA_017165845.1 Thaumetopoea pityocampa
TAAGTATAAGGTAAATTAACACTTATATATTTTTAATTTAATTTAATATAGGAGTGTTTTCAAGATAATCTCAAGTGTTTTCAAGATTTTATACTATATCAACTAAAACATTTTTGGAATTTCAGTCAACCTAACACTGGCGATATAATATCATATCAGCTCAAAAAACCAAAGAAGCCAGGGCCTCTAAAACTGATTACAGATTGTTACAAAATTAAAAAATAAGCTTACATTAACAAAGAAGGGTATGATAAGCATGACGACGGCGAGTTCAACCTTCTCGTCGGAGATGGGTGACAGCGGCAACGTGGACAGCGCCAGCACAACCGGCGGCAGCCGCAGCACCAGCGCCAGCACCGACTTGGCGAACGTGGCCAGCGCGGCGTATAGCACACACTGGCAGATCCACGCCGAGCACAGCGGCGGCTTTCCTGAGGGGCGCATGCGATGCGAATGGTTTACAATGAGAAATAATAGAATAGAATCATTTTGTAGTTATCGATGGGAGAAAGCGGAAATGTCGTAACTTGCATTGCGGGCTAAATCACTTTTTACCATATTCTTGTGAAAAATCAATGATAGACAAACTTTACGACAATTTAGACAAAGGCATCAGATAGGCTTTAGATTAATATAAATACATATCAATTTTCATCTCTATAAATATATGAGTTATGAATTTTTGAAATAGTTTTTTGGCTCTGGTGTAAAGTTGGGTTTTTCAAGTTACGACAATTCCGCTTGCTTCCGTCGATATAACTTCAATTACACGAAAAAATAATGTTTGGCATCAAGACAAGCTTTGAGAAGTTTTTTGATTTTTGATCAACATAATCAACTCATCTACTGTTATAGTGAAGGGTACCGATCACCTCTCATACTGAGAGTGGTCAGGCCACAGTAAAGTACAGTCCACCACAGTAGCCTAATGCAAGTTGGCAGACTTCACATGCTGTCGAAAATCACCCAGGCATATAAGGTTTCTCTCCACTTTTCAGAATGTAAATAATCTCAATTAGTGCCAGTTTCACTCAATAATTTTTAATTATTGAGTGAAACTGTAATTCAATAATTTGAGAGGCATCACACAGGGTTTGTATTTGCATTCATTACATAATACTTTGGTGATAATTTAACATACTTTTCCCATTTTCAAGATGTCTTGATTATAAAAACCACAATCTCAGACTGAAGGAGATTATCTGTGTCATACATGTTATAGAGTACTATAAAGTATATTTGTTTTAGGAAGCTAAAACAAACATAAATGTTAAATAAATTCAAATAATTTGTAATGAGCGGGTCATAAAAATATAGCACTGAATCTACCTTACTGACTCACGTTCAGCGCTGTTGATGTATATGAAGTATGGATTATAATCAAAATAGAATATGCAAGTGTGCATTTTTTCTAGTGATAACATGTGTTCTTTACAACAGGTCTTAAATTTTTAGCTAGCATTGTAAATGGCATTTATTCATGGCAGTAAGGAGTACATAATAATAGTTATCTATGTCCGGCCCTGCAATATATTTAAATTGTTGCTATTACTTACCATATTCACCAAAATTGATAAGTGGAATGTCATATATTCTGGCACAATGCTGAGCCAACCTAATACCAGCCCATATTATGAGAAGGCCGAGTGTGGAGTCTAACATGAAGTTTACAATATACCTGCCGGACAAAGTATGTATAATAAGCAATCATAATAATGAATTAACAGTTAATGAACTATAACCAATGACAATGATCTCTTTAAAGGGTTATTAGTCATTTATTCTGGTATATTTAATGATTATTATTAGGTCAGAACTTGATCTCCTGGTTTTATTAAATTTGTTAATTAATAAATAAATATTACCAGAGATAAATACTTCATACATATTATGGAATATTACTTTCTCCAAAAATAAAATGGCTGTGTCATGGTTCATCACGTGACACATCTCATTGCCCACAAGAGTGAAATGTGGGCTGCAAATCCACTTTGCTACATTAAATGATAGTAGCAGGTGGATAGAAGTGGATATCGGCATGAGTGTATGTATGTATGTACTTTATCCATATTATGTGTTGAAATATAACTCAAAGATTTTAATTTTATTTGCCTTAATTTGATATTTGTTATGTATTGTTTGAAATTAATACATTATATAATGATATGAGCAAAAGAGAGAGATATATAGGTAGGTATTATTAAACCTACTTATCTGTACTAACAATTAAAACTACCTTTCACTAATGTAATAAATAATCAACATTAATTAAAGCATGAACAATAGTTCATTTTGACCCTATGGGATCATACAGTTTCTTCTTCATTAATATATTAATATCTAAAAATGACACAAAAGCTGTGATTATTCTAATCTTTCCACAGTTGCCTATGAAATACATCAGGGTAATTGGTATTCCCTACAATCTCCAAGATGCCTGCTTTCAGCCATTGGGGTGGTTAAAGATCCTGCCAAATATAACACCTTCCTGGCTGGAAAATTATTGCTTTTTCAATATGCCTCTTTTGTCACAATAGCATCCTACACATTTCATTTTTGAGAATATACTCACCAAGTACATGGGTTGCCAGAGAGATGTGGTGATAACCACACATTAGCTGCATGTATGATTAGAGCTCCTAAACCTTGTTTTGATGTGTCATAGAACCAGATGAGCCATGGCCTTCTTGCATACCGTGGTTCACAGAACCTTTTACCTACAAAAATGTCAAAAGGATTTATAATATGAAAATGTTTATAACAAAATCATACTAACACTATAAATATCAATATGTTGTTTTGTACAATTTCACAGAATAGAGCAACAGGTTGATATGATTTTTTTATGGATAAAGGTAAAAAGGAGATGAGTCATGAGATCAGATGAGACACGGGCTACTTATTATCCTAAAAATGTATGGTTCCTGTGGAAATGGAGGAAAACACCTACATAAATGTTTTGTTGAATCAAATATATGCATACTTACTTTTTTTTAGAGAATAAACAACATACGTACACTTTAAACATTTTTTTTTAAATATTGGATGTAAAATAGTGCACATGACATGTACTATAAGAGATAATAAGAAAATACGCAACACCTTATCATATTGCATTGACGTGTTGGAATTCAAATTATTGGAAAAAATCTTACCTATTAAACAAGTAAACGCCAAAACGGCCAGTAGAAATTGCATAAACCAGCCATAGGTATCCGTTAATGCATCTTTGGAGCAATGCGGTTGTGACCAATAAATATAATCAGAACTATTATTCATTTTTCATTTCAAAGTTTGTGGAAATATCTCAAATACTTGCAATACTTTCTCTATGTAAGGAAAATTTCATGTTATTCAATAATGTTGAAATAACACCCAAAATTTTTTGATAACGTAAATTATTATTGTAAGTAGGCTTTTATCATTATAAAATTATAAATTTTTTTGACAAACAGCAGTATCTATTTCTTTTTTTCAAGTTTTCCCTTTTAAATGAAGACAAAAGGATCTAAGCCCATACAGCCTTATCCATTGTAGTTATATTATTTTCATAAGTTAATAAAATGCTGTTGTATCTGATTTTATTGCTTCTTGGGTATTTTGACGTCAATCCGAAGATTACCACATTGAATGATTATGAGTTTCGGCATATTTATTGTCTTGAAAAAATACGGTCACTTTATTATGTTAGTAACAGTTTTATTACAATGTTTCAATTTTGTTCATGATTATAAACGATTAATATACGAAATAACACCAAATTTAAATATGATTTATTCATTACAATAAACTAATTATAAAACAAAATAAAAGTCAAGTGGCGCTGTTAACAAATTTAATGTCCATTATTTAAAAAAAATATTTTTAAAACAGCAAATGGATCTAAGTTCAAACAGCCTTGCCTGTCGTAGTTATATTATTTTCATAAGTCAATAAAGTAATGGTGTATCTTATTTTTTCCTTTTGGCAGTTTTGACGTCAATCCTATAATTACCGCATTGATTGAGCATGGGTTTCCATAGACATATTGTCTTGAAAAACTACCGTCACTACTATATTAGTTACAGTTTAATTTCACTGTTTCAATATTGTTCACAATTTATTGACGATTAATACACAAAACAAGAACAAAAGTGATATTTCATTCGGATTGTGGCTAAAACTTCCTTTTCTCCTGTAAATTAAAAAAAAAACATTAAAAATATTGTTAATTGTTTTAAAGAAAAAAATAACGAATTATGAAGGAGATTAATTAATTATAATGAATGAATGATTGAAATTAATTAAATAAATGAATGAAGGAAATACAGTTATAATGAATGAATAAATGAAAATTAAATGTGAATGTCGGTTTCTCTCTATATGAGAAATCCCGAAACAATAATAGATTTACATAAAAAGCCAAAGACCAGTATTACTTGAGCTCTTACTGTTTTAGTAGCCGCCGATAAGGATCGGCGGCTACTAAAACAGCGATAAACCTATATTATTATATTCTATATATATTCTATATCTATTAGCTATATTATTATATTCTATATCTATATATATATTATTATATCTTCAATTCTACTGGACCGATTTTGATGAAATATACCACATTATTTAAGTTGGAATAGTACTTTTAAAACTGTAATATTTTAACCAAAATCTATCAGCTGGTTTTTTGCGTGAAGGCCGAACGAGCAAACAAACGTTGACGGATTTAGTTTCAGAAACCCTTTTATAGTCGATTTGAGTAGTGTGCCTTTAAATAATTTTGATTTTAGAAATTACCGCACCGAGACCAAAAATACTCTGAATGCAGGTAGCAGTATCGCTTTTTTATATTTTAAGTGCCCTGGAAACAAGTCTTTTTGAGCCAGTCTTTAGGTCCTAATTTTTCTATTTTTCATAGTGCCATTCGAACCCGAATTCGCACCATTTTGCTAGTATCGAGTATATATATGTTTAAGTTAATAATATAATATCGGTGAACTCCCAAGAAACAATAAAATGTGACACATTTTGAATTGACTTTTGAAGTCAATTCGAGGAATACTACTTTAAACAGGCTAAATTCCGCAGGTCTATTGCCTTGAAAAAAATACAATCACTTTGCTATGTTAGTCACAGTTTTGTTGTAATTTTTCAATATTGTCCACGATTATTGAGGATTAATATACAAAATGACACCAATTTTATACATTAAACATCACAATAAAATAATATAAAACGTTAAAATAAAACTTCAAGCACTCGGGTTGCCGCCAAAAACCCAGTTTTTAGGTTAGTAGCAAAGAGTAAATTAATATTCTCAATTTTTGAGTTAAGCTCTCCTTTGTACATATTTTTTCTCTATTTACATATGTATTTACCTGTTTGTGTACAATAAGAATAAATAAATAATATATGTAGAAATTGAAACATCGCTTCGAAGTTGTATTGCCATGTTTAACATGATGTTAAACATGGCAATACAACTATTAAATCCTACCAAATGCCAAGAAATGAGGATAATATTCTACCTAACTCCCTTTTTTTTAATATCTACATTGATTGCCGCCATTTTTCTGTGAGTTTTCCAGTTTCGCAATAATTCTTATTTCCAGTTTCAAAGCAACTTAAAATTTATCGTCCTGTGAGCGAATATTGCTTACATTACTGTTATTGTGATTTTTTATCGTATCCTCGAGGTAAGTTTATTTTATTTATCGATTACATGGTTACATTTTTACAGCATTTTCTTGTTATTGATTGTTTTGTAGCCGATACAAATTTTACATCATTAACATGATTGTTGTATATTGTTGTATTACATTTTATTACAATAATTATTTGTATATATGTTCATGTTAGGCAATCATAAATTCGGGACGCCAGCGGTTAGTCATGTTTTTAACATAGATTAAGGTTGTTGCATCGTGGTCTCATGACTTTACCATTGCTTATATGCACCAAATTAACAGTGATCCTGCTTTCTATACCAATGATTCCCGGGTTCGAAATCCGGTAGAGAGAAACTTTTTGTAATGAGCACAAATAATTGTATCCGAGTCATGAACGTATTTATCTATATACTGGCTTTTGCCCGCGGCTCCGCCCACTTGAATGTCGGTTTTCCTCTGCATGGGAAATTCCTACTCAATTATAGATTTATATAAAGAGTCTTAGAACCACTTTTACTTGTCCTCTCGTTCTTTAACAACAGCTACTAAAACAAGGATCAAACTGTATCTTTAATTCTACTGGACCGATTTTGATGAAACACTGCAGTATTTAAATCCGAATAGTACTTTTAAGACTAATAGTTTAACCAAAATCTACCTGATTTTAGCGTGAAGCCCAAACAAACAAACATCAATGCAATTGTTTTCAGAAAACCTTAATTAGTCAGTCTTAGTAGTAGTTTAACAATTTTATAATAGTAGAGCATAAAGAAATATGCACTAAAGCTCTCCTTGATATAGCAGTTGTGTTTGAACAAACTATTTATTTTTGAATTAATAGAACAATCTGCTGTGAAGTATGAAATTGTACTCACTCATATAAAGTAGATCAAAAATATGGTAAAAGGCAGTGCTTATGAGTGAAAATCTAATGGCTGTCACAATAAAAGGTTGCCCGCAAGGTGGTGTACCTTCACTGACTCTTTGGTTTCTAGCTCACTGCTGATAGAACTTAACAGAGGATCATTCTTCACAGTAGGATATGCAAATGACATATTGGTGTTTGTGAGTGGAAAGATCTCTCAGTGTTCATGTTGATGCAAGATGCTATGGATTATGTGTAGACTTGATATAATACAAGAAGTCTATTCATTACCATGCAAAACAACCTATTGTGCCATTCATAAGGAGCAAAAAGCCGAATTAGCTTATCTATTATGACTAAAACTATTCTTAATTACTAAAATCACCCTTCCACAGGCAGAAAGCTCTAGTTAACTATACTATTTTACAGTTCTTAATCATGTATCTGCCATCTTATGGCAAACATGGAGTCTGTAATTATGTACTGGATTTACATGATAATGCTGAGATATTAAATCTAACATATGGCAGCATTGTGTGGTGGACTAGGACTAAACTATACTGCTCTGCAAAAGATGCAACACATTCCCTTCTGATTCATCACTAGTGCCTTCAAGACACACTAAACATAGCTATGGAGTGGTTACTTAACATGACTGTATTACATAATGTGATTGAAACAACAGTGAGAAGAGCTTTGTATAACCTAAACAAGACCAGTGACATATGGAGTACATCTAGGCATTGCACAAATAACACAAAAAATGAAAAAGTTCAAGACTTAGCCAAGTTAACATTTTAATTAAAAAGGAATTAGATGACAGTAGTATATCACATACATATATGCTCTATAGGAGATATACCATATACATACCCAATAGGGAGGACATAAGGTGTAGCCTCAAATATGGTGATTAATCTTCTGGTATGGTATCCTGATGGCTCCACAACCCAAGGTGCAGTATACAATGAAGATGGGGCCTACAGTCAAAGTATGGGTATAACACACTCAGTGTTTCAGATGAAAATTTATCCAGTACTGACATGTGCAAAAGATATCTTGGATATGTGGTAAAAATATCCTTATCTGTAGTGACAGGTTGTTGTCAAAGCCCTTGATTCCTACATGTCGGACTTCGATATTGAAGTGCGCTTGCTTTACAATTGTGGAATGTTCAATAGTGTATTGCTTGGGCTCCAGCTCATACGAGGATAGAAGGTAAAATGCCGTCTTTGCGCTCAGCGGTGTGCTAAAGATGTGATATTTTAAATTAATGTTAATTTTGGGATTGTGAGAAGTCCGAAAAAAGGCGAAGGACATTCATTCTCAGTCCGACAACTGACTACTTCTGTGAGAGTGATCAACAGCGTCAGTGTTTTCGGATTCCTCCTCCACAGATCTTTCGTCAAAAATATAGTGAAGATCTAAAGCAGTGGTTCTTAACCTTTTTTTGTAGCGGCACACTTAAACGATTTCAAAATTTGGCGGCACACAAAGAAAGAGATAATGTTAAAAGTTGAATGTAAAATAAAATAATATGTACTACAAAAACAACAGTGCGTTTATTAAGGGATTAATTACAAGTTAATGATGAGAATACTTTTAATGAGAAATTTGAGCTTGATGTTTTTTGATAATTTCATTTACATTTGGTCGTAAAAATGACAATGCTACTAAAGCTAAAATTTGGCTGCACACAAAAGTGCCGCGGCACAATGGTTGAGAATCATTGATCTATAGTGTAATGCTTCGGGTAGTATACCTGATACTCAGTCACCGAACGGTACTCGTTGAGGGTCATCCAGGCTTACGCACCGACCACGACACACTCAAATGACGACGTCGAACTCATGTATCAGGATATATCTAAAGCCATACGTGCCTTCAAAATGTTGCTTAACGCGAGGTTCGGAAAACGAAGTGGTGATGGGATGAGAATGGGGTACTCCGGAGTGGGGCATTGACACCAGAGGTGACAGCAACTGTTTAATTTCATGGAGAAGGAGGATTTAGTTTAGTTTGCTGTATATGATAGATATCTATGTTTTGTGTTTTATGAATCCATCTTGTACAAGTCACTTAGATTATATGTTACTTCTGATATTTGATTCTATATTATTATAAAATTGTTAAATGTTAAATTTTATAACTCAAAGATATTAAAAAGAAAAAAACTACTGACATCGATTAATTTCAGGATTCTGAAACAAAATGCGTCGATGTTTGTTTATTTGTTTGTTCGAGCTTCACGTAAAAATCAACTAGTAGATTTTGGTCAAACTGTTACAGACATAAAGGTACTATTCCGATTTAAATACTGCGACGTGTTTCATCAAAATCGTTTCAGTAGTATTGAAGATACAGCTTGATACCTGTTTTAGTAGTCGCTATTAAGGTACGAGAGCTCAAGTAAAACTGATACATAAGTTTTTTTTAATATAAATCTATGTTTGTTTCGGGATTTCCCATGTAGCGGAAATTCACGCGGGTGGAGCCGCGGGCAAAAGCTAGTAGATTTTATAAATAAATACATGAGCTATATGAGCCCTAAGGATATATAATTCTTACTCTTCTTGGAATTCTTCTCCGTAATAGGGGTCAATGATTAAATAAAAAGTTTTAGATAACGTAATAATTATAAAATTATTAGATTTAACTAATTTATACACATATGATAACTTTTCAAATTTATTTAACACACTTGATTTTAAATATTTATTAATCGATAATGCGTTTAACAGAATATGTACTTCGACTATATGAAACCAGTTTTAATTTCGCAGATATATTTTCCGAAAACTGTTTTTCCTCAGATCTAAATTGAATAAATAAATCATGCCATAGATATATTTATTAATTAATATGCATCACAACTAACAACTTGAGTTGAATTTTCCAAATGATCTCATAAAAAAGGGATTTTACTGATAAATTAGAACAGAGTTTCTCAGATTTTTTTCTCATAGACCATTGTTAAAATTTAGCTGGTTCCGGTGGACCCCCTGCAGCTACATTTCTACCATATTCCCAAAACTCGACAAAAAATGTGAAGATTAGATCTGGCTATGGAACTTTGCGTACGCCAACGTAGACCTCCGTTGAGTCTCACGTGGACCCCTGGGGGTCCAACTGGACCACTTTGGGAACTAAGGATTTAGAAGCACAATGGCGTTTTAGTGTTACCAAAAGTTATATTAATTATTGGCGCCAAAAACTTTACAAAATCGCCACATCTGTTACATTATTTTGCTATATTAAACGTGTCAGCGCGTTTTACGAGTACTATTACAAATTTTCCTTCGTGTTATACGAATTCGTCTTATATAGAATTTATTCGAACAAGTAGAATTAATAAAAGAAGAAAGCAAATAAAATACAGATATTAAAAATGTGCTGAGTACATACCATTGATATCCAGTGTCAACTTCGGGTATCAATGGTGTGTACATCATTGATAGCCAAAGTGGTCTATATCGACCCCCAGCGGTCGACAATGACCTGCAAGGGGTCCACGCCAACTGTCAAAAACACATTTGAAATTAACAAATTTACAAAAATGTTATATTAACTACGCTTTGGGGGGTCTACCCAAAAGTGAAAAACATTACAAGTCTACAAGGCAAAAAAGTTTGAGGACTTCTGCTCTACATATTTTATTCATGGAGTCGACCCCTGGAGTTATCCAGGGGTCGGTGACGACTTCACTACATTTATAAATACAATCTTGTAAAGTGTGCAGTACTATATCAGTTGTCAAAAATACATTTGAATTTGATAGATTTGTAAAAATTCAATATTAGCTTAGCCAGAGGTTACACAAAACGGAATATCATGGCAAGTTGTTTACGAGACAATCATAGTTATTGCAGTGTCACAGTTGTTACGCGCCTGACCTAAAAGGCCCTATCTCAAGTTGCTGTTGTAACACAGGCGGAGTGGAACCCTCCGGTATTGCGACACTGGTATTCTGATGCATCTGATTTTATTCGCATTTAATATAATAATAATAAATTTATTCCATAAAAAGATAATATAATATAATTAATATAAAGTCTCCGAGTCCCTGTACTAGGGTCCACTTATAACCTGTGTTACAGGATATAAGTATATATGAATATATTGATATAAGTATATGTTATATTTTTTTTATTTTATTAGGGAAACCAACCGTTAAATACAAAAATTAAATTAGTAGACATTATACAAATGGTTAGTGACTTATAGGTATCCACGAATTTTGGATGATCGTGTGTTATGACGATATGAACCTGTGTTATCTACTGTACTGCACCTTCGATCATTAACCATACATGCACCATCACCATATATTTTCCTTCAGTCATACGCCATTATTTACCTCGCAGATCCATTCCTAAATATATATAAAAATGATCCTTTCCCACCATCTGAGACTATAAAAGTATATAAATCACTATTCTAGGGTAAACGTAGTAAAATCCGGTAATAAATACTCGGGAGGGTATCCTATAAAAAATACTATTACCCTCGTTTACTTTTAATATCTAGTAACTGTTGCCAGTAGTCCCGCTAGCATTGTTTAATTAACGACTGGGCTCCCTCGCCCTTGGACGTCCGGAGCGGAGGCAATCCATCACAAAGTCAAACATCTATGAAATTTCTTAAGTAATCTATCTGAAGGAAAACGATGAATCCGCTGGGAGCGAGCGTATATTATTATATACGCTATAACACACAAAAATATCTTACAAATAAACACAAGTTCTTTTAAAGATAACAATTTGAACTCATGGAAAGTTGATCGTAAAATATATTTTTAATTGCCGGTTGGCAATTAAAATGTGCTATATTTAATGATAAATGCTAAAGTACAAATTAGTGTTACTTAGTCTACACCGCAATGAAATGAGACAAGACAGAAGTACAAAAAAGTATAAAATTTCGAAAAATCATTTCCAAAATTTTTTTCCTTTTAAAAGGAAGGCAAAAGGATCTAAGACCATATAGCTTTGTCTGTCGTAGTTATATTATTTTCATAAGTCAAAAGAGAGCTAAAATATGTAATTAAGAGTAAGTATTGACTGATTAATTTAACAAGATGATGGGGTATGCACAGTATGCTTTCTTGGATTCATATCGACCGTTATACCAAATATCAAAACATGAGATACTGTTGTTTAGCCATGAAGGGAAGCGAATTATAGTTCTACCCATTTTTTTTTTTTTTCAAATATATCGGTGGTGATTCTGCTGTAACAGAACTAAATTTAGTGTCTCCCTATCTTTTTCTACTGTTAAATGCTAAAAAGAGATAGCTATCAATTTTCAAAAATACTTACTCATACAGGACAATACAATCTATAATACATAGCCCCTCAAAACCGAACACTCGGTTTGACTGAGGGATCAGTTGAGTCTCAGCATTAACTATGTACCCTGATATACTATATTATAACCAGTAATAATTAGCTAATACTTAGATAATATTTTTTTAATTTGTTTTTAAATAACACTGTCGCGCTCGTGTCTGATCTCCGCTGGTAAATTGTTTAACAAATAATAATTGTTTAGTTTAGACATGTCAAAATTAAGTTCTACTTACAAATTTAAACGTGCCCTCGGAATGTGACAACTAAATATACGCAAAAACGCAACAGAAATATAGGTAAAATTGTTGCTATCTCGTTTTGGTGTTTGACATTAGAAAAAGATAGGGAGAGACTAAATTTAGTTAAGTTCTGTTACCGCAGAATTACTACCATTAACTACTTTTTGAGAATCAATTTCGAATTTGGTCTTCATCAACCTTTGAATCTATAGCATGAATTCTGAAAAAATGGAACTGTAATTATCAGTGTATTCATTTTATTTAATGGCCTCGCAGCCAGTTTTTGTTTGACATTAAAATTGAGCCATGTTATTGGATTGCGTGCGTGCATCAGATTTATGACTGTTTTTACTGTATACGCCATTTAATTTAAACGTGCATGCAATACGCTGTTGGAGAGAAGGGAATCTAATTGTCACCTCATCCCTCTGGCTGCGGTGGCGGTGCCTCCGTGGCGGGGGCGGCGCCGATAGTTACTGGAATCGAAAGTAGAACGTAATAATTATCTGTGGTGGTGCCGGCCGCTGGGCTGGGGCTGGTGGTGGGTCCCGCGCCTCGACCGTCAACAAACCGTCGCGAGGCAACTGCTCATGACATATGCATGAGAGCGGCGCGGACGACGCCGCTTAAATATACAAGGACAGACGGGGAAATTACCAGAGAGGCGAATACATATAAGATGTGTCAGGCCTACCGCCGTTGGCGTGCCGCACGCCCACCGGCCACCTCAATTACACTCACGGAACGTCCATTCGATACCTTTCTTACTTTATTAGACTATTTTTACTTAACAACAACCGTAATACTTCATGATATGAAGACTACCCCCCTTACAAATACAAAATTGTGCAGACTAGAACGCAAATAACCTATAATAATAAATGCAAAGTACTTTTAGTATATAATAACAATATTGACACTACAAATTGATCTTACCCAAATCATGATTAATAACTCATTTTGCCAAAGACGTGATCGTAAGCATTCTGTTACAGCTTCACTCATTACCTGTTAACTCCTAACTTAGAGCTGTGTTTACCTTTTCATTACCTGATAAATTTAAATTTTGGTTCGGTTTAGTAATTTAGCCATGAAATTAAGAAGCCTAAATTTGGTTTTACTTTTGGCTAAAAATCTAATTTCTCTCGTGTAGGTAGTTACTGCTATGGACAAAAAACAACGTAAAAATCTAGGAAATTTCAATTAATGTATCTGGGCTGACAATTCCTTATATTTAAATGACAACATATTTGGGAAGTCGAGTTTAAAGTTTAACATAATAACAATCACACATAAAAACGGAAATTGGAACTGTTACTGTGAGTAAAAACTGATTGGCTGGCTACTTCTTAAAAAATCACTTAATCCATTTTTGTGAAATGTTACGTTTGCACATATTCGTACAAGCAGTTGCGTTTTCTATTAAAAATGAATTCCCAGCATAGGGTATTTATTTTATTACGTATACGATATTAATATGATAATATTACTAGTAATAGTAGAAACTTAGAACGGTTGAAAGTTAAACATACGGAATATCTATACTCTTTTAACGACATGGGTTAAATAAACCCCACCACCGCCCCGAAGTTACGCCGCAAAGAAGTTATGATCGATTGAAACATCAAATATTCACACACTCTGCCGGCCCACTAGGAAACGACATGGATGTAGTCTAAAAGGCCACAAAGGGGAACGTGGGCCGGGTATCATGCCCCTTCTAATTACATAAACCTATTCTTCAAATAAGCGTTATTCTTGAGGACTTCGAATTCATGATTAAGTAATAAAAAGAAATGTTAGGCTTAAATTTATAATGAAAAATAAAACTAGATGTATTTATTATTTACTAGTTTATGCCCACGGCTGCGCCCGCGTAAATGTCGGTTTTCACATAGGAAATCCCGAAACAATATTAGATTTATATAAAAAGTCTAAGAACCACTTTTACACGAGTTCTCGTACTTTAACGGCGGCTACTAAAACAGGGATCAATCTGTATTAGGTGCTAGTATGTACTTTAATCAGCGACATCTATTGGTAAACATGCAGACTATCCATATAAAGGACAATGATTTTAGGGTTTACCAATTTATCGTTTTCAAAATGATAACATTTTGAAAGTTTTTCATTTAGTATTATTAAGTAATATCTCAATAAATTGTATAAATACCGAAATCATAAATCAGTTCCCAATCATGGAATGCTCCAAATTGCATTTTCGACATGCATTGCTTTTTTTTGTTTGATTTGAAGAAATCTGCTGTCGAAGGCCATCAGACACTTAGAAATTTTCGAATCGTCGTATCCCAATTGACTGTTTTGGTTTCAACGATTTAAGTGTGGTGATTTCGATATCAATGATAAAGAACGGCCTGGAGGACCAAAAAATTTTGATTACAATCAAATGCAAGACTTTTTGGACAAAAACTCAGCTCAAACTCTCAATGAAATTTCAGACATCTTAGTTTATGAATTAACTGTTTCCAGACGTTTGCGTGCAATGGGAACGATTTAAGAAGAGAAAATTGCTATCATACGAATTGACTGAAAATGCCATTTCGCACAGTTTCAACATCGTTGTTTCATTGATGTTTAAACTCAAATTTTTCACTTTTCCGTACGATTTTCAAATATTTTTTTTTCATAGAAACCTTGTCTTGACAGTTACAAATACAATAAAAAAAAAATAATTAGGAAAATATTTGCAGCCGTTTTGAAGTGATGTGCGGACAAACATTTGTGGCAATTGATATTTATTTATATAGATTTCAGTTCTTTCGTAATTATGCTGCTTGAAACTACCGTAATATCGAGAACATTCCGTCAGTAGAAATTCTGATTACTACCTTACGATCACTATTTTAAATCAAAATATATATATGCAGTTTTGGGCTTACGGCGCGTAACATTGCGATAGAACATACAACCCACTTTCAGTTTGGTTTGCTTATGTCTTAGTAAGAAAGCAGGTGAATAAGCTCTAGGCCAGTTATTTCTAAAATGTCTATTTCGACTCTCAGGGGTCGTTTAAGGATGTTCATGAGATTTAAATGGGATTTCACGAGAATCTTATTTAAGCTGGTCGTGACCAAAATTTTGTCTTTCCATAAATGGATAAATTCACATAACACAGTGACTATGTACTTACTTAATACCTATAATAGACATAGAAATTACCTGCGAAGTAAATATTTTTAAAACCTAATTGTTTATGAAACATGATGTATGAAGCTAGATTTGGAGTACTTTATGACTAGCTGTCAAAACTCATTTGATGTTGATAAATGTTAATAATACACACCTAATACACACCTCAAAACTGTCTAGGGATATTTTACGTTTATTGGTGTACCACTGTATACAGTATCAATTCTATGAAAAAGTTTTTAATGTCAAATTGTTGCTGGCACATTTGTGTTCACTATTCCAAATTGAAAAAAGATTGTCAAAGGCGGGAAATTTTTATTTAATTGAAGTTCGTCCTAATTCATGTTCAGCGTTTTCACATTTTTCGTTAGATTTTATTTAAAAACTTTTCTTTTAAACAGTAGTTGTTATATTAATTCTTTTGATGTCTTTGGCGCCATTCGAGAAGAAATGGTTTGTGCTGTAGTATACTATAGGCATAACGCCTATAGGCATGCTTGAAGGCGGTGCTAATCAAAGGAATGTTGCGGATAGGCTTGGTACTAGACAAATCGTAATATCCAGATTGTGGTCTCATTATTGGCTATCAGGCGAGGTAACTAAGCGACATTAAAGCAGTAATCGACGATCTATGGCGGAAGACAACCCAATTCTATAGCGTTACAATTGGTTTTAAGGCTGCGGAAGGAACACGGTTTAATAGTAAGCGATCAAACCGGGAGGAATAGGTTGCATGAAGTCGGCCTTCACTCCCGCAGACCGCTGCAAATACCACTGTTACGCCGAGGTAATCGCGGACGAGACTTCAATGGGCCAAGGAACATTTGGATTGGGGTGATCGCCAATGGTCCACAGTGATGTTTTCTGATGAATCCCAGTTTGGATTCAATCCGGATTCATACAGGATATGTGTTTGGCGAACACCTGGACGATAGAGTCGTCTTCGACCCTTAAGAAGTTCACCCATATCAAGATGGAACAATCACGGTATGAGCAGTAATACACCTTGGCGGGAGAACAGACCTCATTAAGATATAAGGTATTTCTAACTGCTAGAAAATATCGTGATGATGTGCTGTGTGATCTTACCACACCGATTGCAAATGGGACAAGATTTTATATTGATGCACGACAATGTTCGTCTAAATCGGATCGAGTCGTAATTCACTGGTTACAACAAAATGATGTCGCGGCCCTAAACTGGTCCGCCCAATCTCCTGATTGTAATCCGAATGAACATGCGTGGTACATGCTCCAGCGTAGATCATTACGCAGTTTCCCGGGTATTCTGGGGTCGGACGGGTAGTCGGAGTTTTGAGCGCCTACACCACGTCTCGAGCCTGACGCCACTGGAAGACATCGACATATTGATTTTGAGACTGTCAAACTGCCGCCTATCTGTGATTGATGTCCGGGTTCTTTTACAGATTATTATATTTCATTTAAGTCATAATTTAAGTTTCCTACCTAAGTTTGCTTTTTAATTTTGAACACGATAAAACAAAATTTTATTTGATAGAATAAAATAACGTGTATTATGATATTAGTTTTTCCCCGCGGCTCCGCGCGCGTTAATGTCAGTTTTCCGCTACATAGGAAATCCCGAAACCGAATCCGATTTGTATAAAAAGCTTTAGAACCATTTTTACTTGAGCTCTCCTACCTTAACGGCGGCTACTAAAACAGGGCTCAAGCTCTATCTTCAATTCCACTGAACCGATTTTAATGAAACATGCCGTATTATTTAAGTTTGAATAGTACCTTTAAGACTAAATAATTTGACGTGAATGTCTTTACGTGAAGCTCGAACAAACAAACATCGACGGATTTCGTTTCAGAAGTCTGTGTAGTTTTTTTTTAAATATCTTGATTTAAAAAAATTGACATTTAACATTTTTAATTATAAAAAGTTAAATGTCATTTTTTTTACTATTAAGTAATTTATACTATTAAGTATAGATAAGTATGTCTTAAACAATACATTTTAGATTTTTAGTTATCATTGAAAAACTAAAATATCCGTAGACAGTTGAGGTGTTTAATTCAATATTAGAGAGATGGAGTCTACTCAAAAAGATAAAAAGACAATAGTGCCCTTTCAAAATGTGGTTTATGAGACTAAAAAATTTGTAGACCTCTGCTCTAGGCGTTCAAAAGCCAACTAACAGTACAATTAAGATCAGACAAATCAAAATTTGGAATCTGACGGAACCTAAGACGATGGGTGATGAAACGATGACGCTTGAGATTATGCTCATGCGAATTTATTATAATGCTATTATGACATGTTCACTTGTAGCGTGTTGGATTATGGTCTGAAACCTCATGTTCATTAATGGATTGGAATTCTCTAATGACATCAAGTAGGTCGAGCATTTACGCTTCGAACACAGTTCCGTTTACCAGACAATAATAGAATTGTCTAGCGGGTAGGACGCAACTGGCCAATTTAGGGGTAGTCTGAGGGTAGACCAAATAACTATAATTTTACTAATCAACTATTGTTGTCCTAATTTTAAATCGTTCTTGAATTTTTGATTTCGCTAGTATGATTTCGCTGGTATTCGATTCTATTAAAAATAGTGGCTCACGTTATACATCCGTTACCACCTGTTACTTCGTTGCGCAGTAATGAATTATATTAATATCTTGCGTGAATAATTTGTTTATTTTATGCGACTTTTGTCCTCCACTTGTTAGTGAAAACATTGCCCCGTTTAATATTTTTAGAAATAATTATTGTTAACAGGTTTTCTACAAACAATTGTAGATTTGTATATAAATTATTTATCATAATCATAACCTCGTGGAAATCCACTACTGGACTTAGACTCTAAAAAGGAGGTATTTGTGTACGCTTGGCAAGCGTCTTGGAGATCGAAATAGTTTTTGATACAATCGGTATAACGCTGCTGCCCATTGTCCTGGTAAATCTCAGCTGGTTCTCGCAGCATCCATGGAGAGAGATGGTGTGACGGTATTATTATGCTGGAGCCACACATCTATTATGAGTCAACATAGAATACTACATACATAACTAGTGATTATTCGATTAATGATAACATGTTTTACAGAGGAATTAATAACGATAGCTCCGATGATCGTATATAGACTTAAAATTACTTCCAATTTAATAGCAATACACCCACAGGCTGACCTTAGTAGTAGATACGATGCCTGCGCTCGGCTCGTCGTTCCTACAGCCCCGCCCGCGTGAATGTCAGTCTTCCGCTAAATGGGGAATCCCGAAATAAGCATAGATTTATATAAAACTAGCTGCTGACCGCGGCTCCGGCTGCATGAATGTCGGTCTACAGCAAGATTTATATAAAGTGCCCGTGAACCACTTTTACATGAACTCTCGTACCCTAACGGTGCCCAATAAAACGGGGCTCAAACTGTATCTTCAATTATATTGGGCCGATTATTATGAAACATACCGCAGTATTTAAGTCGGTGTAGTACCATTGAGACCAACAGTTTGACCAAAATATACCCGCTGGTTTTTACGTAAAGCTCAAACAAACAAACATCGACGGATTTGGTTTCAGAAGCCTTTAATTAGTAGATCTAACAATTTTATAGATCTACCTAAATCGTTCTTAACATGGAACGTTTTCAGCGCTATAATCATCTTCCTGAGAAATAAGCTTACATTAACGCTCTTTCAAAATATTTACTGTAAAAATTTCTTTCCTTACATTTTTAGTCCGAAAAGTGTTTCACTCGCTCGGGTGTACATAATTTTGACTTGCGAAGGCATTTGGATGCAAATGTTAACCAGTTAACGTCGTAAGTGAGGTTCTAATGTTTACACGCTTCGCTTCACGGTTATCCATGGATACGACAGAAGTGGATTTTAAACGCTATTTAATCTCTTGTGTGAAATAAGAAATGGAATAAGAATTATGATTTATTTGTAGGAAGCGGCAGTCACAGCAGTGAAGACGCGGTATTAATATTGTAACAAAATATTTCCATCAAATGTGTCATAAGTTAAGAAAACTCTCGAGAAATGGCGGTTTCGTAACTTAATTCAGAAACCAGTAAAATTATTATATAACAAGTTTTTTAGAAGTTACAATGGTTTTGGAAATTTTACAAAATGGTGTATTAAAAATAAATGAAAAGAAATTTTGAGTTGTGACATTAATTTAGCGGTCTGTCTCCGGATGAGAGAGGGGTTAGGCTATAGTCCACCACGCTGGCCTAAGGCAGGTTGACAGACTTGACACACCGTCGAGAAACAGGTTTCTTAACAACTAGCTTTTGCCTGCCGCTCCGCCTGCGTGAATGTCGGTTTTCTGCAACATGGGAAATTCTGACACAATCATAAAAAAAAGTCTATGAACCACTTTTACGTGACCTCTCGTACTTAAGCGGCGGCTACTAAAACAAGGATCAANGAGCGGTCTGTCTCCGGATGAGAGAGGGGTTAGGCTATAGTCCACCACGCTGGCCTAAGGCAGGTTGACAGACTTGACACACCGTCGAGAAACAGGTTTCTTAACAACTAGCTTTTGCCTGCCGCTCCGCCTGCGTGAATGTCGGTTTTCTGCAACATGGGAAATTCTGACACAATCATAAAAAAAAAGTCTATGAACCACTTTTACGTGACCTCTCGTACTTAAGCGGCGGCTACTAAAACAAGGATCAAACTGTATCTTCAATTCTATTGGACCGATTTTGATGAAACATGCTGCATTAATTAAGTCTGAATAGTACCTTCAAGACTGTAATAGTTTAATCATAATCTACCGGCTGGTTTTTGCGTGAAGCCCGAACAAACAAACAAACATCGATGGATTCGGTTTCAGAAGCCCTTAATTAGTCGATCTGAGTAGTTTGTTTTTCAATCTTTGATTTTTGAAAATTTGACATTTAATAATTTTATAATAGTATAGTAGACGTTGTCGTTCACTATTTGAAGCGAATGATAATTTATTATTAAATTATTAATACGCAAATGATTTTTAAAATTCAGAGGTGCTTGCGTTGGATTCGAACTCGAAATCTAAGACTTGGCACGCATTGTCATACTACTAAGCCATCGCTGCCTTTTTCTAAGTATTTTTTATTTATGTATATATTTAATGAAATAAAAGCCAGTCTGGAATGCCAGTCTTACAAATAAAACAGTCCAGTGTTATGAAAATTTTGTGCATTTTTTTGCATGATGTAGAATTAATGATATGCGTTGTACTTCTTATTAAAAAATTACGGCCTAAGCTTGAACTTAGCTTTTGAAGCCACTACAAGAAATAATAAGGTATTCTCTACAGTACCTATCCATGACCAAATTTCCCCTTTGTCAAAGGACATAGCCTAAGCCTCTATCAATAATTGATTAAGTACTTGCCAACTTTTACTCGGATCTCGTTACTTAAATGTCATTAAATTTATCTTGTAAGAATCGCCTTAGAGAATATATGAGAGGGCAACATACTTCTTGATAACTAACTGCCTAATATTTACAACATGAACAGTACGCGAGAGGTATGAGAGCGCGAACTGAAAAGATGCGGACCTAGGCAACAAAGTTATTAAATAACGCTCAGCAGAAGATGATTACGGTTATATAAATATTTTTAGTCTTCTTCTTTCGGTTTGAGACATACTGTTAGCCGCGAGGCTTTTACAGCGTCACCGGGGGGTATGGCGAGTGCGAAGTGCACTCCAGCCTAGCCTTAACGGCTGCGAAGTGGGGCGACTAGCACGAGGGCACCTCGAGGGAGTCTCGAGCCTCGGCTTGGGCGGAGATAGATGCGACGAAGTTGAGGGCCTCGGTGCAAGGATGCACCTAAAAGAGGCGGAATGCGGGGTCAGAGTCGGACGGGAGTTCCTCCCGCCTCGCCGGCGGGATCGGATCCTAAATATTTTTAGTGTTTGATGTACCTATTTACCTATAAGATAGAAATATAATAGAAATCAGTGTAGAGTTCTAATCTATATTATAATAAACCGGAGCCAAATCTGTAAATTTAATATTTTTTGAAAATTTTAATTGTGGTATACTTCTTTTTCAATATAAAGATCGAAACTTTGTCTGTTCGTTTCCCTGAAAAAAGATCAGTCCACTGAATGACGTTTTGACGTCGTTTTAATTCATATATTAATTATTTTCTGAATTAGGACCTAGACTATATTTCATTATAATCGGTTAAAAGAAAGAGAAGTTATGAAGTTGCAAATTTGTTTGCGTAAATGGAGACATCGTGACTTTATTTTTGGTTTTACACTAGGACTACAGTCAAAGGAAAAAAATTAAAATAAATGATCGTAATCCATCCAGTAGTTTTTGCGTGTTACGCAAACAAACCTCTATCGTTTTATTCATATGGATTCTTAATTATATAATAATATTCTATTCAGAAAGTAGCTTAAAGCATACGACAGCTGCGTTCAATTACATAAATAATATTTTTAATGATCGCCATACATAACTAAGTTTGAATCACCTCGACGACATCTGTTAGTTCACTGGAAGGAGGAACAATGACGTGGAGGATCGTCGGAGACACTTGTCCACTCCCATGCCGGGGACAGCGGCCGGGCGGCGCCCGTCTGTCTAGTTCCCACCGCAAGCTGAATATTTCAGCGGCATAGCCAGCGAAGGAAATTACAGACTTCAGTCACACAAGTCTTCTTCAATTGCAAGTTAATGTGGATAGTTGTAAAGTTAGGTTAGGGCAATTAGGTCAGCACCGAGTTTTTATTAAAACGTCGGTGGTATTCCCTGCACATTTCAGTTCTCACGGTATTTGTATATTAAACTGCATCCTAGCTATAATATTATAAATGCGAACGTTTGTTTGTTTGTTACGCTTTAACTACTCAACTAATTATCATGAAATTTTATAGACACATTGGGGTACAGAGAAGGATGGACATAGGGTAGCTTTTATCCCGAAAAAAGAAACTATTCGAGCGTTAGATAAAAATGTATTTTCAACGGTCCCTGATTTGTATTTAAGGATATGAACGCTTGCAAAACCGCGGCTAAAAGGTAGTATTTTTATAAAATACCTGTCCGCAGCTTAGCGTGTTTAGTTTTTTTAATTTTTAGTTTTAATTAACGTAGTATCTCTTTGTGGTGTTTCCTGTTGGGGCTAAAATTATTAAGCTCTTTCATCCCCTTAGGGGTAAAATTTCGAAAAACGTCGATATACGTGTACATTTATTTCTAGCCAGAAATAGTTATATGAAATTTCGTGCCTCTTACTTTAAAAATGACGGACTTCCATACAACCGTTCATCCCTGAAGGGTGAAATTTCCGAAAATCCTTTCTTAGTCGATTCCTTTCTTTGTTTACAACATAAAAAGCATCTACTGTCAAAATTTCAACTTTGTAGCCCGAGCGGCTTAGTTAGACTGTGCGTTGATGAATCAGTCAGTCAGGACAAGTAATTATATGTGTGTAAATTAAAAGTTTTGTTTTCTATACAAAGCCATTCATCGCCTCTACTAATTTTGATGATGTTGTGCTTACAAAGTCAATGCTTTTTTAGGAGCAAGGGTTCTCATTGTGTACTTAGGCGCTACTTTCGCCGTTAAACGTTATCGAATTTGCATTTTATTTCAACTGCTATGATTTTCTGAATTAATTAAAAAATACTTGTATTTTTTTTTTCTTTTTTTTTTTCCTCCGTTTTCCCCTGATGTATGTCAGGGACCTTGTTTACCATTACTTTTATTTCCTATCAGTTGTTACAATTTTGAATTAATTTTTAATTCTTCTGTATGTTGTTAGTCTTATACTGAATTTACAATATTTATACGAACGCTATCCTATCCTTGTCCAATATAAAATTTCCTGTTTATTTATATATTTCGGTATTTTATTTTCAAATACTTGTATTAATATATAGAAAAACGTTGTACCTTTTCGAATACTTCCCAAATTCGTCGTTCGTTCTTTTAATCGACGTTATTAATCCAGGATTTCGTTGCTAGGGTCCGCTGGTTAGTTTCGGTGATTATGTTTGAATTTTGGTGATCGTTAATTGTGTAATGTAGACATTTGATTAATTTAAATAAGAAACCATTCCTACAGAAGCAAGAAATAAGGCTTAAAATGTAGAGAAATAAGAAATTAAATAACGAAATTAAATCAAACAGATATACTGATTAAACAAATCCATTAAATTGACAATTTAATAGCAAAAAAGAAAAACAACACCTAGCGTATGCAATTTATAAAGTTTAGTCGAAATGTATTCCTATTGAATTTAATTAATAACTAGGTTCCGCCCGCGTGAATCGGTTTTAAATTGAAATCTGTTTTAAATATCGGTTTTCGCCCAAACGGAAATATAGATATTCAAAGCCATTTTATTTGAGATTTTCGTACCATAACTGAATACCATACTGAAACAGAGTTCAGGCTGTATCTTCAGTTCGCCTTAACCGATTTTAATGAATATGCTGTACTATTTAATAATACTTTTAAGACCATAATACCATACCATAGACCAGTGATTCTTAACTTTTTTTTTGCTGCGGTACACTTAAACGATTTCAAAATTTGGCGGCACACAAAAAAGTTATTTTTAAATGTTGAATGTAAAATAAAATACTATGTACTACAAAAACAACAGTGCGTTTATTAAGGGATTAATTAATGATGAGAATACTTTTAATGAGAAATTTAACCTTGATGTTTTTTGATAATTTCATTTACATTTGGTCGCAAAAATGACAATGCTACTAAAAGCTAAAATTTGACGACACACTTTAAGAATTTAGCGGCACATAAAAGTGTCGCGGCACAATGGTTGAGAATCACTGCCATAGACCATAATACTCTTAAGACCATAACAGTGTGACCAAAGTCAACTCGCTGGTTTTTGCTTGAAACTCGAACAAATAAATAAACAGAGGCGATAAAAACAAAATATGATTTCGTTTTCAGAAACCATTAATTAGTCGAACTGAGTTAGATTTTTTAAAATGTCTCTAATGTACTGACAATGACGTGAATTTACAATTTTATAATACATACATACATACAGTCACGCCTTTTTCCCTGAATCTGCGGCGGGGAATCAAACCCTGGTCTCCCGCGTTACTGGCGGGGATACTGACCACTATACTACCAAAAAGTTGGGGTAGGCAAAGACCACTTTTTTCTACTTGCTACGATCGTTTGATATAGAAAAGTGCCTATCCGTAGTCCACTTTACGCCCCCGCGGGAAACGAGACGTGTCGAGTGGTGAATCGCGACGCCACCATTTTATAACTTTCAAAAGTGTTAAAAGGGTTAAAGTTCCTCATTGCGTTCTCACGAGAATAGTATTGACAATTATCAACCCTACTATCTAATTATCCATCCTGAATATAGTGCGCATTTGTGTTGTTGTCCAGTTGTCTAGGCAACGATTGTCTTCGACGTGGCTCACCGGTGCCTATTAGCCATTAGCTTTATTGACAAATAACCACAATATAAAACCATTCGTGTGAATACACATACATTTAGGAAATGTAGTCCAAACATTATCGTCACGAATATTTGGATCACCTGATTGGTGCTGCGGCCCCGCTGTAGCCTATACTATCTATATTATTACTATTATAAAATTGTTAAATGTCAAATTTCAAAAAATCAAATATATTTAAAAACAAACTACTAAGATCGTCTAATTAAGAGCTTCTGAAACCAAATCCGTCGATGTTTGTTTGTTCGAGCTTCGCGCAAAAACCAGCGGGTAGATTTAGTTAATAATGGCTCCGATTCTGTTGTAATAGAACATAACTAAATTTGGTCCCTCCCTATCTTTTTCTAATGTCAAACGTCAAAACGAGATAGCAAACATTTATAGTGACTACCAAACCGACCTACGTTTCCGTCAAACAGTTCAAAAAAAATGTTGCGTTTTGGCGTATCTTTAGCCCGTGTGTTCCGAAATCGTGCGTAAATATTTTAATTTTGACGTTCCTAAACGAAACTGACAGCGCCAAAATTGTAGCTATCTCGTATTGACGTTTGACGTTAGAAAAAGATAGGGAGGGACCAAATTTAATTAAGTTCTGTTACAACAGAATCGGCACCAATAGTTCTTATTAATTACTGCGATCTCCGTGTTACAGTTATGCCATAAATAGTTATATGTATAATATTATCATTGATGTAATGTATTGACATTTAATTTAAATTCATTATTGATTGACGGAATTATTAACTGGTAGATAGACAATTAGTTACAGTTTTAATCGATTAATAATATGTATATTATGACAATCATAATATAAATTCTAATGTAAAATTCACATGTTCATTTGTATCAGCTAAATAAATAGACCTTTATAGCGAATTTATTTGTAAGAACTCATGTCACCCTATTTTTTGTATTTCAAAATGCGCGCCAAGCGTCGGGATTATGGGAAATCCCAGCTTTTAACGAGGAGGCTCATGTCTAGCAGTGGTCTTTTACGAGCTGACGGTGTTGATGATGAATAGTACTTCTTTCCTACTGAGATAGTAATAGTAGTAGTTTATTTCGTCCATATGGACAGGTGAAGGAACATGCCATACTGCCAAGTCTTGAGTAGTTACATTATTTTCATAAGTTAATAAAATGCTACTGTATCTCATTTTATCGCTTCTTGGAAGCTTCTTCTTTCGACGTCAATCCGACGAATACCACATTGACTAACGCGTAAGTTTCCGCAGACCTTCTGTCTTAAAAGAATACGGACACTTTGCTATGTTAGTCACAGTTTTATTCCAATGTTTCAATATTGTTCACGATTATTGATGATTAATAC
>WUAW01025338.1:14784-38525 GCA_017165845.1 Thaumetopoea pityocampa
CTTATGTAATTGTAAAAATGTAATTAATTTCATCATTTTACTAGAATGTTTGAAACCCTTAAAATTTAAAACTTTTTGTTGAGGCTTATATGGAAAATAGTAGTAATTGCTAGGTAACATTGCCCATTTATTTCGTTACGAAAATGTTAATATTATAAACAACATTTTTTTAACACACTTTCATTTAATAGCATGTCATATGTAATTTTAAAAATGTAATTAATTTCATCATTTTAATAGAATGTTTGAAACCCTTAAAATTTAAAACATTTTGTTGAGGCTTATATGGAAAATAGTAATAATTGCTAGGTAACATTGCCCATTTATTTTGTTACGAAAATGTTAATACTATAAACAACATTTTTTAACACACTGTTTCATTTAATAGCATGTCTTATGTAATTGTAAAAATGTAATTAATTTCATCATTTTACTAGAATGTTTGAAACCCTTAAAATTTAAAAATTTGTTGAGGCTTATATGGAAAATAGTAATAATTGCTAGGTATGACGATATAGTTGTAGCAAGTAGAAAAATATACATAAGTTTCAATAGAAAACCTTGAAATTTATGCAATTTTAATAAAAAAACGGGCCAAGTTGGCGTATTGGATGGTACCAGTACTATTTAAATACCAGTATAAAGCACCCAAACAAAGTACCTATATCTGTGCCATATAAACCTATATGGCTTGGCTTTATACTGGTAATTAAGCCTAGTTTAGTTTTAGCAAAATAATCGAAATTTTCCATTGTTTTTTCGATTAAGAAATGATCATGCATTTGCACGAGCAACTTACTGTGTGTCTTTTGATAAATAATAAATAAGTGTACTAATGTTTGTCCTTTAAAACTATTTGAATTCCATCACATTGCTGTTACAGTCGCGGTCAATGAGCAAGCAATATCACGTTAACTGGATCTGTCGAGACTGACTTGCTCTTTTTTGGGTCAATATATAGACTGCGACATTACGGACCTGAACTTGCGAATACACCCCTGTTTCCCGGTTACCAAGCGTATTTGAGCTATTTTATACGCTGCAATAATAAATATTACGTCTCTAGACCATTCTATACTTGTAAGTTCTAAAATGTCGGTATATTTTTCAACACATCTTTCACAATCGGTTGTGGCGCGCAGCTAAATCCCGCTCACTTCTTGTATTTTTATTCCACAGCTGCTTTTGATTTGTTCCTATTAAGTTTTTGTAGAGCGTAGCACGTTTATTTTGTTACGTACCTCCACGTTTGCTGAACGCTGGAGGTAAAATGTTGCATCCCACCAAGTTGTCACGTCGCCGGTGTCAAATAAAATAACAGATTATCGAGCGACGGCCCGTGCGTGGAATAACAAATCTCTAATGGCTAAATGCGATATTGGCTAAGAAGGCACGTTGCTCAACTCTGAAACTTGACAAAGTATGATAATTACGTAATATCCTTTTACATTTCAAGCGTGGGGGAATAAAAATTCAAATGTTTGTACTAATGACTGTTGGAGCAACAAGTTTAGAAGTTTCATTTTAATGGTGGTGGCTGTTGATTGTGGTTAGAAATACAATTGTATGATATTGACGATGAACTTCGTGTTTTAGGTTTTAATTACGTGTTGAAGCTCTGAACTCATTTTAACTACGTTTAAAATTTGAATCATCGTCACTTACAGCGCGCTCCCACTACGTTCTAAACGTAAACTGAAAGAAGAAAACGGAAAACTGGAAGATGCGTGCGAAAATTATCTTTCTTTTGCAGTTTTTATTTTCAGCCGTTGATTTTTTTGAGACCAACACTTGGCATATTTGTATTTTTAAATAAAATGATGATTTAAAATTATTTTGAACTATTTTATAAAACAAGCTTTTAATTATACGTTGGTAGTATTACTTAATAGTTAATATTATGAAAACAAATAGATTATACATGTAAAATCGCTAATTGTTGAAATAGATTAAAAAAAGGGTTTTGGTGGCAACCCGACTGACGCATCATCTACAAATTTGTTTTAGTGTTTTATGTCGATTTATTGTGATGTTTGATGTGTGATATAAATTTAGTGTTATTTTGTTTGTCAATAGTCAATAATCCTGAACGATAGTGAAACATTGGAATAAAAGTGTGACCATCAATGAAAAGTGATTGCGTATTTTTAATACAAGAGGCCTGCGGGAATTTTTCTGATCAAAGTGGTATTCGTCGGATTGACTTCAAAACTGCCAGAAAGCGAAAAATATAGCATACCGATATTTTATTATTAACTAGAGAATATTATATGATTTCAAAAATATATACACTGGACACTGGCAGAAATGGCGCGAATTCGCAGCCGATTGTCACCATGGAAAAAGAATAAAAAGGAGAAGATTACAAAAATACTGTGTTTATTTACGAACACGCATTATTTTATTTAGAAATAAAAAATATTCATGTGTACACAGATTGATAATTATTTATTAATTGATAGGTGACGGATATGTGTATATGGATAAAACTGATAGCTGTCTAATTCTCATATGCGGATTGATGCCTAATTTCACGAATAATTTCATCGTGAGAATTCTTTGTTGCACTGTGCGCGCGCACCGTCACATTTCATTTTCTCATAACACCACTAATAGTGCTACACGTACATCAAAAATATTTGAATATTTATCTAAATGAAAATAAATTAATCATCATCATCATCATCATCTCAGTCCAAAGACGTCCACTGCTGAACATAGGCCTCCCCCAAGGATTTCCAGAAAGATCGGTCTTGCGCTGCCCTCATCCAGCGGCCTCCCGCAACCTTAATCAGGTCATCGGTCCATCTTGTGTAAGGCCTGCCCACGCTTCGCTTTCCAGTTCGTGGCCGCCACTCCATCACCTTGCGGCCCCAACGACCATCGGTTGTTCGTGCTATGTGCCCTGCCCATTGCCACTTCAGCCTACTGATACGCTGCGGTATGTCAGTTACTCTTGTTCGTCTACGGATCTCTTCATTTCTGATTCGATCACGCAGAGAAACACCAAGCATAACTCTCTCTATAGCAAATAAATTAATAAGCCATTCTTATTAGTCAGCCGTGAAATAGATAGATTTTTTGATCAGAGAGCGAGAACAGATCATTTAATACTTTAATAAATGTCTGTTGTTGAAAATTTTACAATTAAAATATGTGGGCATCATTATTGAATATTACGTACACATATATTATTATTTACTCTGTGCTGTCGTCCTAATAATAGTATATCTTTCCGTGAGTACTGTGAGAAGGGATGCAGTCGGATAATGGGAAGCAACGTTATCTTGTTATTCATTTCAAATCTACAGTGAGTTTGCCAAAACTCCTGTCAGGCGTGGTGATTATGGCAAACTCTTTTTAAGCAGAAGGCCAATGCCCAGCGGTGTACGTACACGAGTTGATGATGACGAAATTATTTGATACAGTTAATGTTTTAAAATATAGACAGCATTCGGTCTTTGCCAATTGATATTTCCCAGAAAAAACTTGTAACTCTTCAGCAAAACAAAAAAGTGAAATCAAGCATAAAACATTGATACAGACTTCAAATACAACACGATTTCTAAAAAAAAAATAGTACGAGTGTGAGACTAATGATTACTCTCTTTTCAAAGCGCGAGAGCGGTGCCGGAGGGCCGGCCGGTTGCTTATTCAAGCGTAGCTTTTCAGAAAAATGTACATTTAAATTTTCAAAATAAAAGAAAAACATATTGAGATGGGTTTTCATACGTCCTAGTTAACTGTTACGTATTGAATGCTGAACAAAGTATCGAAATCATTAAAGGCGTTTCGTTAAGGTAGATCTGATTCGTCTGAGATTTTCTTTTTAATTTTTTTTCACGAGACCGTATTTTAATGTCATGCGTTGGCCGATGACGGAACAGATAGGAAGCATTAATATCATAATTTAAAAGGCCTTTGCTTTGATATGAGTAACGGTATTTTATAACGTCATTCATAATTCTAGGTTGTCCGATTAAAAACCAAAGACTCATAATACAGTAATCAAGTGAAATTCAAAATAATCGACATTTTATGTACGAAGACTTAAAAATAGTTGAAGTACGTTTTTACGCTCAACGCAGAATAAACAAAACAGTTTTTTTTGTTCCGCCTGTAAAACGTGTCCAGATGCAGATAGTAATCTCAGAAGGTCGCGGACGATATTAAATGCACATATGCAAATATTTCATTAAATCCAAGCAATCAAATCAATACAATACCAACATTGATCGTTTAGTCGTTTACGTATATACTATACTTATAAAAACACCATCGACTGTTGGAAAGCAATGAATATTTTCATGCATATTGTTTGCTTTTGCGGTATAAATGTACCAGATTCGAAAGGAATCCAATTAGCCTAATGGTCAATGGTAACCGAACGCAACCAAATTCGCCATTGCTGTTCGCTTAAAAGCTTTTAGTACACCCGATTGGTATAGATGATCAATACGTATAGCCACATAAAAGTATTGCTTTTTCATGTTGCGAGATGTAACGTTATATAAGGGTTCCTTGCTGCGTATAAATGCTGCGCATAAACAAAATATACATTCGAAGAAGTAGAATTCCATCAAAATATATGTATGTAGTGCATTGGTGGTGTAGTGGTTTTAGACACGGCTTATGATTGAAAGGTCGTGGGTTCGAATCCCGGTCCCGTACCACTGAGTTATTATTCGTAACTCATGTACGGTCTACATTGTAGACACCAATGTACTCAACGGAGAAGGAAAACTTCCTGAGGAAACCTGCATGCGGACGATATGGACTGGGGATGATGATGGGTGATATGTATGTACTATTGGTTAGCTATTGGCCTTTTAAATGCATACAAAGGCACTGGAAGTAAACAAGGAATCCGAAACGGGTCCAATCTCACTGAACACTTCATATAAAATCTAGTTAGATAAGTGTCCTAGCAGTGGTGGACCTTATAGAACGCAGAATCGTTAATCGACCGAATACAGACTGGAAAGTGCAGCGTATGTAGGCCAGGGTTGCCAACTATACCATGTACAGGAGAGTATAGTAAGATGAATTACCAGTGATGAAGTTGCTTCTTCAACTTCAACATTGTTCATTGATGTTGAACGGTCATTGATTGGCTACCTTGATAATCACGTCGTCACTACCTTGATAGTCACGTTTTTAGTAGGTGCAAATCTCACATAATCTTTGTACATGCTCTGGATACGGCGGTTTGCGTTAGGCATTTTCTGCACGATAAAAAAAGAGTTGCCAAACATATTTTATAAAAACCTATTTAAGGTTTATTCTTACTATCTGTACGTAATATATTTTAGATTATTTTGCTTGACTATAATAACTTAGAATAATAAAATTATAGTAAATATTTAATTATAGGAATATTATGAAATAGTTTTACTTTTCTTTGTTAAATCTGTTTTATAAAGTCATTAGACATAAGTAGATGTATTTTTATTATATATTTATTTTCGTCAAAATTGACAACCCCAATTAAGCCAATATGTTGGACCAATAATCTAGAGTGCCGTGGGTAAAATTAATCGCAATAGTATACCAATCGTTATGGTACTTTATGAAGAAGGCCTATTTGAGTGATATTCGAAATAATGTTCTGGATTAGAATACTTTTCATACAACTAATGTGATCCACAGGATGCTTTTTGTTCTGATAATGGGATAAGAGTTCAATATTAATGTTATTTTAACTTTTAATTTGAACGGAGTCGCAGTCAGAAACTAGTTTCACAATAAAATAAAATTTATGGTCTACTAGCTTTTGCCCATGGCTCCGCCTGCATGAAAGTCGGTTTTCTACAACACAGGAAATCACGAAATAATCATACATTTATATAAGAAGCCGAGAACCACTTTTACTTGAGCTCTCGTACTTTAACAACGGCTACTAAAACGGGTTCAAGCTGTATCTTAAATTTTACTGGACCAATTTTGATGAAACATACCGCAGTATTTAAGTTGGAATAGTATATTTTTAGACTGCAATAGTTTGAATAAAATCTACTTACTGGTTTTTGCGGTGCCTCGAACAAACCAACAAAATAACATTGATTAATTTGGTTTCTGAAGCCCTTAATTAGCCGATCTGATTACCTTTTTTATATTATTGGTTTATGAAATTTGACATTTAACAATTTTACAATAGTATAGATATATTGCTACATTTTGATAAAAATTGACCACGTAGGTAAGCGAGACCGATTCAGCAGACATAATTGGTACGAGTATAAATAATACTAAATGGAAGCTAACAAACAAATACCAATTTCATTTGAAATCGATTCCAGTCAAAATGTAATTATTACAATAACATATTTTTGTATAGTACTTATCAGTATAAAGTTCCTATTATAAAGTAGGTCCGTTCATTAAAAATATTATTTAATTTTTTTTATTAAAATTCGTTTAAATTTTAATTTTTTTTATTAAAATTTAATTCGTTTAAATTTTACCAATTGAATGGAGTTGCTGTCGCATTCAAATGTCGAATTTTATTGGGTTGCCACTAGTTGTAAGCCTGGCGATCAGTAATAATATAATTATCAAGTGATGTTAATTTTTACTGTAAATGAACATGTGTGCACATAGCAGATATTCGATGGCCGTTTCCTGATTTTGGTAGACGGACCAAAATGTAATTACCAAATAATGCGTGGTCTTCTGTGAAAGCAGTGCCGGATCGCCAAAAATTGAATCTTTGTCACAGTTAAAGGCTTATTTTATAAGGTTAGAGATTGGAACTTTTGCTCAGTACGAGTATATTGATGTAGATAGTTGTATTTTTATAGTTTAGTATTATTAATAGCGTATTGTTAATTTTAGTATCTAATTTATTTATATTAATTTGACTCTCATTTATTTATTTAATATCTCATACATGTATATAATGTATCGACGATTAGTCCATCGCGAATGTAATCATAAATACAATTATTATTTAAGCATACTTTTAATGATTTTGGACCTTCGAGCACATTCTCGTTATTTATTCTATTACTATTATAAAATTGTTAAGGGTCAAATTTTCAAAAATCGAAGATATTAAAAACAAACTACTCAGATCGACTAATTAAGGGCTTCTGAAATCGAATTCATCGATGTTTGTTTGTTTGCTAGTTTGTTCTGGCTTCACGCAAAAACCAGCGGACAGATTTTGGGTAAACTATTACAGTCTAAAAGGTAATTTCCCAAGTTGCGGAAACTTTTTGAAACTTTTTTTACTAGCTTTTGCCCGCGGCTGCGTCCGCATGAATGTCGGGTAAAAAATAAGTAAAAAATAAATAAAATATCTTGAACTCCTCTATCCCAAATAAAAAGAATTTTTTCAACATTTTAATTAAGTATTAATGCTTTAGTAAAATTGTAAAATCATGACTTATTCTGTATCCACGGACATTATAAGCCAATTTATATGTTATTAATAATTGTTTAGTACTAAAGAAAAAGGTAAAAACTATACTACACTATGTAACTGATGATAGTGTGTAAGTTATGAGATGACTACATTCAACTGTGGTGTTCTGTGTTCCCGTTATTTATTATGAGATGACTACATTCAACTGTGGTGTTCTGTGTTATTTGAATGTTTGTAAAGTCCCCGCGACACAGGAATTTAATCCTAATGCGGGAGGTGTCTAAAAAAAAATAATTTTACCTTTACAATTTATGACACGACTCAATTTGTATTTAAGTAGAATAAAATAAACTTACAATAACTCATCTTCTTTTACCATAATACACATCGATGTTTTAAACCCATGTGTGCAAAAAAAAACATACTTTTTAAAATTTGTCAACTTATCTGCTTGTTCTTTGAAACCATAAAATTAATCGGTTATCTTCACTAGATGCGTTGAATCGATTATACTCTTACAATTCATCTCATGTTCGTTGGTCCACTAGTCACTACTCACACGGATACTCGTATTACCCATCTGCATCCCGACTGAGCAGGGGTTTATATTTATTTGTTTCGAGCCGTTTAATCTCGTAGTCCATCTGGGGTCTTCCGAATTATACATGCATTTACATTTAAAAATACTACTGTATTTAATTTAATGTAAAGAAATACTTCAATACTCGGAAGAAAGATTTATTTATTAAAATTAAGAAATATGAATAGAAATTCAACATATTCATAATAAAATAGTGACATTAACTTAAAATACACACGTTCTCATAATATTTTTATCTTAATTAAAATTGATATCCCTCCGTTTCCTTCAGCAAAAATAAATAAAAAAAAATTAACTCGCGTCTCCGAGTATGTAATGTTTTTTACTCCTTAACGCCTACTTTACTAATATTTGTGTTGTTACTATTGTGAAGTACATAGGTACTTTATAAGGAACGTTCCTTAATCAATCAATAATTTATTCATTTTTTAAACATAGACTATAATACAATACGCCTTTATTGCATACCAGTTTAACATATTTTACTGAAGTATTTATATAACAAATACGTAAAGTTTTTTTTATTTATTTATACATAAAGACCGTCCTATGTATATAATTCTCTCTTCTCTTTCTCATCTTCGAGGGCAATTGACAGAAACACTATTTTGCGACTTAATTAATATCTATTGCAGTCTCCATAATGCCTGCCAAATGTGGAGATTACGGCAAATCTCTCTTTTTTCAGAAGGTGGCTCATGTCCAACAGTGGACTTCCACACGCTGATGATGATGATGATGATGACTGGTAGTTATGGTACTCCTATATGGCGGCGAGCGGTGACCTCGTGTAATCATATTCACATCACGAAGATGAGGTTGCTGAAGCGTATTATCGATTTTACGCGGTCTGACTGTACGCCTTTTCCCCTGGCTCTCCGGCGAGGAATCGAAGTTCGGTCTCCCGCGTGACACTGGGATATTGGCTACTATACTAACGAAGAATTATGGTAGACAGAGACCACGTCTTTCCATGTGCTACGAGCAAAGTGGCTATTCATAGCCCACTTTTCGCCCCCGTGAGAAACGAGACGTGTTGGGTGGTGAAACACGACACCTGACTGTAAACATAACTTTAATATCCGAGGCTGTGTTGGTGTCTATGACCTAGTAGCTGATTTAGATAGTGGGAACGTTATGCGTTGACCAAGAGAGTGCTTTGGTACGTGATGCCGTAATATGGCTGTCTCTGGGTACGACCTCCGGACCGTCTTATAGAGTCTGGTATCGTGAGTCTGAATACAGAAAACGTGAAGTGAAATAGATTGAGAAGGAAGGTGGATCCTACTAACGATTCCGGATTAATAACGCCGGGAAGAATAAGAAAATGATATGATTATATTGATATAATTACTAGAACAATTAATAGAGATTAATTGATAGAAGAAGATATCTGTCTTCATTTTCTATACTTTTTGAAAACCATAACTTGGTCAACTGTGTAGATTGAATATATTTTGAAAATTTTAATTTGGATATATGTACTTTCTTATCGAAACAAAGACCGAAACATTTTTTGAAATTTTGTCTCTCTCTCTTTCTGTCTGTTTATACCTTTAAAATAGGATCACGAAAAAACTACTAGATGGATTTTGATGGGGTTTTATTTATTTTGTTTAGTGTGGAACAGGATTATGAGTATGTTTTATTGTAGTCGGTTTTAAGAAAGAGAAGTCATTATATTGCAAAGTTTTTTTTTTGGTTAGAGTTTCATAACTTTAATCAAAAAAAAAACTCTCATGCTCTAGGAGCCTCGGGAAAGGTTCCGAGATGATAAATGTTTACGCTTGCAGAGCCGCACATAAAAGCTAGTATTATATAAATCTTTACCGCACATTTTATATAAAGGACGTACAATATGCCGTGATATTTGTGTTTAGTTTATAACAGCGGTAACCCTGATAGCCCGTACACCGGCACCGGCCAGTACAAAAGACGTATTAATGGTCAACGCTTGCAGTGCGGAGGGCACAACATATTGGATAATTGGATTCGATCCACACATTGGCGAGAGTACTTACGCCAATGTGCGATCAGACTTAACGGGCGGCCATTTTCTATATTGCATTTGGCGATATAGATTATTATCTACATTGGAACAGTTTCGCTGGTTTACATTAAATGTGTCAGGTCATAATTAAATTTGGGACTGTATTTGCAGTATAAGAAAATAAATAAATGTATTTTTGAATACATTTATGGTATAAATAAATACATATTATGTAATATGTACAGTCAACGTGGGCGAAACTATTTTAAGAACATTTTATTCTAGGCTGCGACAAATTCCTTGCACCTCCTCCATTGAAAATCGCATCAAATTTCGTTGCACAGTTTAGAAGAAGCGGACAGACATAGAGACGTAAATAACGACTATGTTCTATTCTATTTAGAAATACACATACTCACAGCTTAAAAAATTAAGGGCAGGTCCTTCAATCAAACTTAATATTATGTACTATGTACAGTCCACGCGGGCAGAGCCACGTTACTACCATTTAATACCATGAACTTTACACTATTCTAGATTTCGGACACTTCCTTGCGCTATGCAAACTAGGTTTGGTTTAGCACTGATTTGGAGGTAGGTACAGAACACTATTAGTATGCGAGGTTTGTGTTTCATGCGCTTATTTCAATTTAGGTATCTTTATTGTATAGAATAAAATAAGTCTCTTAAAATAAACACGGGATTATGATCACTCTTATCCATGAAACGTAACGATATCGCTGAATAGCGACTAGGGTTGTTACTTTTGGTTCACGAATTCACGAGACTTAGTTAAGCAAAATGCGGGATTAGGCTCAAAAATAAATTTTCTAAAAAGTGATGCATTGGAAATTTGTTCTGCGGTGCCATTATAATAATAGCACCATTTCATATTTGCCCGTTTCAGTTAAGTGACCGAACGCCATACATTTATTTTTAATATAAACCATATAATTAACAAAATTATTCTATACCATCATAGCATATAATTAACCTTTTATCTATGAAACGTAGTTTCAAGTTAAATGAGAAAAATGATTTAGTCTGAATATGAGTGATTACTTTCGAGTTAACATAAAATTCTTAAATTATAATCACAGACCAATCTAGTATTACCACAGAGTAAATATAAGTGTTGCTGCGTGGTACCGGTGTAACAGTAGCGTCACTCCGTGTCTTACCGGTGGCGCTGTGAGAATCAGTTGACGGACGCACCAGGATAATTGGCAGCAGTATTATTTGTAATTCAACCAACATCTTCTGCGATTTTCATGATTTCTGCTAAACGCGGCGATTGCTGCAAATCCCCCTTTTTACGGAGGAGGTCTATGTCCAGCATTGAACTTCCACGGGCTGACGATGATGACGCAGAAGAAAACTTGTGGAGGAAAAAAGATAAAAATCTTTATTTACTTAAGTTTTTAATTTTTATTGAATATTATTTCGCACTAGCTTTTGCTCGCGGTTCCGTCCGTGTGGACTTCGGTTTTTTGCTACGCGGGAAGTCCCATGGAACAAACAAAGAAGGGTTCTGCTCTGTGGCACATCCCGACGCAGTCATAGATTTATATAAAAAGCACCAAATTACTTTTACTTGAGCCCTCGTATCTTAACGGCGGCTACTAAAAGAGGGATCAAGCTGTATCTTCAATTATACTTGACCGATTTTGATGAAATATGCCCCATAATTTAAGTCGGAATAGTACCTTCAAGACTGTAATCATTTGAACAAAATCTAATTGCTGGTTTTTGCGTGAAGCCCAAACAAACAAACAAACATCGACGAATTTGGTTTCAGAAGCCCTTAGTTGATCTGTGTAGTTTGTTTTCATATAGCTTTGATTTTTTAAAAATTGACATTTAACAAATTTATTATAGTATAGATATGCATCCTTAGTTGTGTATTGCCTTGTCTTAAAATGGGATATTTAACGTATAACACGCATCTTTCGCGAGATGCCCCTTCTAGGGTTTTAGAAATACGACGTCCTGCTCCATACGGGACCTTTGGCAACCCTACTTGTATTTGCCAACAAAAACAATTTAAACTTCCAATGCAAATTGGTCAAACCTAAATTAATTTTGTAATTTTGTACATTATCATTGATAATACTACGCAATGAAGATTGACAAGTTAATGTAGATACCTCGAAATTTTATATCCAATTTGCATAATATATTTCATTACCCTAGCCGATAAAGTTAGTTGGTAAGTTCCGCGCAGCTACGAGTAGGTTTGAAATAAAATGTTCAATTTTAGACTTTATTCGCTGCTGTCATGGCAACGTCTATAGGGATTACTTTATTCATACTTCGCGAGTGACTTAGGGCCGTAAATATAATTGGGATGAAAGGAGAAAATCTTTTTGTTTTAATTTAACACTTTAGAAATTTATTGTATGAAAATTTCGAAGCTATGAAAATGCCTCACAGTAATTTTGGATGTAGAATATTTGGATGTAAACTTATACACTCAGTATAAAAACAATTTGCAAATGGAATCAGATTGTCATGCTAAGTTTAATTAAAATTGTTCCGAATTATCTATTTGAGCCATTTGGGGTAGAAATTTCGTACGTGGTTGAGATTAGTAGAGCATTTAGATAAATGCTCATCGAATTTTTGGGGAAATTTTCCATCCAGTTGCATTAGTAACCATTTTAGGGAATGTAACTGGATACTGACAGCAATGATAGCATGGTATGACCAAGTATGCAGATTTTAGATTTCGAGTTTGAATCTACTTAATATAATAATGTAATAATTAACTATCACTCGCTTTAGGTATTGAAGGAAAACATCGTGAGCAATCCTAAGATATTTTCTCGGTGACACGTGAAATCGGCTAATCAGCACTAGGCCAGCGTGATATAAAACAGCCTAACCCACAGAACAAAAGAAGGGTTGCCTAACCTCTGTCATTCTGAGTCAGTATGCGGTTGATGATAAGCGGAGGCTGCCGGTCTTCTGGAGACTAGGAAGTGGCAGTGATGATTCTCTATAAACAGTTTTGTTTTCTTATTCGTGTTATAATTTTATTTATTACTAGCTCTTGCCTGCGGCTCCGCCCGCGTGAAGTCGGTCCGGTTTTTGCCTGAAGCCCGAACAAACAAACAAACAAACATCGACGGATTCGGTTTCAGAAGTCCTTAATTAGTATCGACTTAGATCGCTAAGTAGTTTGTTTTTAAATATCTTTGATTTTCGAAAACTTGACATTAACAATTTTATAATAGTATAGACTATTGCCTGCGGCTACGCCCGCGTGAATGTCGATTTTTTCTACATGGGAAATCCCGAAACAATCATAGTTTTATATAAAAAGCCGTTCTAAGGCTTTTTATATAAAACTTTGATAAAACATACCGCAGTATTTTAGTCGGAGTAGTATCTTTAAGATTGTAATAGTTTGACCAAAATCTACTCACTTGTTTTTGTGTTAAACTCGATGAAACAAACAAACAAATATCGAGAGATTTGGTTTCAGAAGTCCTTAATTAAGACGATTTGAGTAAAAATTTGGTGATTTGGTTACAAAATTTAACATTTAACAATTTTATAATAATACAGAATTATTAATTTTGATTTGATTATGAAAATATTTATTAGGCAGAATCTCGTCCCTGTAAAGCTGGAATTAATAACGCCAGGTTGAAAATACCGTCTGAAGGTCTGAGATTTGAATCTCGACGTGAGCGCGCTTATCGTCCCAATTGGTCCCAATTAACAACAACCACAAAGCCAATTAGTGGCAAACAACATAATGACGTAACTAATATTATGAAAATATACTATAACTTAGACAATAAACTGTCGCATTACACATTTTGACATTTACGTATCATTTGAATTATATCAAAATATGTTGAATTATTTCTTAACTAAGCATATGGAACAACAGCTATGTATTATATTTAACATGTTTTGGACCATTCATTTTATTTATTTATTTATTCTTTACTGTAAATAAACAGATAAATACATTTGTAAATAAAGAAAAAATATGTACAAAGGCGAGCTTAGAGTTAAGTTTAGCAAACAGAGTGTAAAATTTTTTTTAGAATTTTATAGAGTTTATTTTATAGGATATTTTATTAGAATTAAATTAATTTAAAATTGTTTAAAAACTTGTTTGAAATTTTACCAATTAATATGTTTTATTTTCACATTTATTCAACTTATTAGTTACACAGTATGTGTGTCCGTTTATCTGTTAATTCGAAACATAAGAGAACGCGCCTTGCAAAAAACACGATGGAGCCAAATAACGGTTATGAAATCTGCACTATATTTAAAATAGTATTATTGAGTTTGGACTCAGTCTACATTGGTTATTGGGTTAGCGGACTATGTTCAACTGAATAGTATCTGATGATCATGTCAACATATAGGTAGATAACACTTCATTATCATACGAAAAAACAGATATACATACATATATAAGGAAAAAATTTTAAAAAATATACAGAAATCATTTATTTCCTTATATACACCTGTTTGGAAAGCACCTTCAAATCTTTGATAATGGAGCACAATATACGTCGACTCTCATATGCATAAATATAAGGGTGGGAACATGTATGAAAATTAATTTCTTAAACGCTAAGCGGGGAGAAAATTTATATATATATATAATGACATCCAAAGTTATTTTAACATAATATAAGTAAAAAAAGCCACTTACTTTTTAATGCATTTATTGGTTATATAAAAATGTTTTTGATGAAATATTCTGCGGCATTTAAGCCTGAATAGTACTTTTAAGACTGTAATAGATTGACCAAAATTAATGTGCCGGTTTTTGCGTGAAGCTTGAACAATGAACGACTAAACATCGACGGATTTGGGGTCAAAAGCCCTTATTTAGAAGATCTGAGTAATTTTCTTTTTGATATATTTAATTTAGAAAATTTGATATTTAATAATTTTATAATAATACAGATATACTCGTATATCTATATACATCACACACACACACACACACACTCACACACACACACACATCATTTTTGCATTCCAAAGGTACACATCAGAGTACATATATGAGACAGAACCAGGGATCTAGCAGAATATTAATGTCGGGTAGGTTACCTGACATCATGCTGAGCCGAGTTCGCTTTAGCACACTAAATTTATTTTTCTCAATTTATTTCTTATACATAGTATACATAGTATGTACTGTGTAATAATTTTAGCTGTCTCCAATAAACTTTTTCCTTCTTCTTTCTTTTAGACACATCACCATCATCAGTCTACGAGAGTTCACTGTTGGATATGGTCTTAAACAAGAGGGAATTTCGTTAATCACTGTGCTTGCCAGGCGACTAGGAGGTCGCAGTAGATTTTGATTGAGTAACAGGACAATGCTGCTGACCATTATCATGGTGCATCCCTTAGCTGGTTCTCCCAGCATACACGGGAGGAGATGGAGTTACACTATTATTATGCCACCGCCACACAGAATTTCATACACATACAAACATTAATTACATCGTTTAATATGAATATGTCGCCAATTTAAGGAATGCACTGTTTGAGGTTTGCGCAACATTTACAAACACAAATAACTGCATAGAATTTCACCATTATGGACATTGAAGTGCACATTCCCGCATAGCGTTTGTTAATCGAGAAATGTATCTAATTATAGTAGTAACGTTCACAAACCAACAAACTTTGATTTCACTAGCGATATCCACTGCTTTGGCTAAACTATTCAAATGATTGTTAGTTTATAACTCAAATGTCTGTTTGCTTCCCTTCCCAAATAAAACTTTTTTGTGACCTTTGATCATTGAAATAATAGAATTCACTGCCACTTGGAGTTAGGAAATGTATCACACTCGTTACTGATTTAAATTTTATGTTCAGGAATTTTATTAGTCTGTAAAGGAACAATTAACTCAATAAATTCAGAGTTATATTTATGTATTCATGTGATACTTTACTTTTGTTGTATTTATCTATTTTGTATCGTGTTTTGAATATTAGTCTATATTTATGTATTTGTATATAACATCTATTCTATTAGTTTATTATATAATCTTTAGATAAGCATGTGTTGTATATTCCTTTATTTGACAGACTTCACTTACCTTATATAATGTCAACACCATCTAAAGGATGACTAAGGAAATGCCTTAGGCGTTAAGTCTGCTTATATACTATATGTGTAAATAAATAAAAACAATAGTAAGCAAGCAAATATTAATGGTAAACAATTTGGGGCGAACTTAATTGGATGAACGGTCGTCTGTGGCAAATCAGTCGCTAAGGGGATTGAATCTATACCGACATCTCTGCATTAGTCAATGGTTGACCGGTAGACAATTGTCTTGGCCTTTACACATATAGTGTTTGAAATATTAATTAATAGTAACAATTTCTGACTAATTGAGTGGCCGCGTGCGACACGCTGCTAATTGCGTATTGCCCTTAAGCATATATATATCTGCGGTAAATCTATCTAAATATCATTCTAAATATAAATTATAATTAATAATAATTTGGTGAGAATCGCTGGGTCTCGTTGGATGCAGGTGGCTATGGACCGGTCGCGCTGGAATTCGATTGGAGGGGCCTATGTTCAGCAGTGGACAGCGACGGGCTGAAATGATGATGATGATGATGAATAATAATTTATATTCTATTTATAAATTTCCTGATGAATATTAGACTTCAGTTTTAAAAGAAACTGCTAACTTTGGAACTTGCACTACAATTAATAAGACGAGTATTAAATATGCCAACTAATAATTCAGAATTGTAATCGTTCACTGCTTACTGATCTATCTATACTGATGTAAAATTATTAAATGTCAATTTTTAAAAAATCAAAGATATTTAAAAACAAAGTACTCAGATCGACTAATTAAGGGCTCCTGAAACGGAATCCGCCGATGTTTGTTTGTTTGTTCGGGCTTCACGCAAAAACCAGCAGGCAAACTGTTACAGTCTTAAAGGTACTATTCCGACTTAAATAATGGGGTATGTTTCATCAAAATCGGTCCAGTAGAATTAAAGATACAGCTTGATCCCTGTTTTAGTAGCCGCCGCTAAGGTACGAGAGGTCAAGTAAAAGTGGTTTATAGACTTTTTATATTAATCTATGATTGCGTCGGGATGTTGCGGAAAACCGACATTCACGCGGGCGGATCCGCGGGCAAAAGCTAGTAAATTATAAAAGTAGAATAATCTTAATGGCATGAACGGCTACACTATCGCCAACCCATGATATTAATAGACAACATTCTAATTATTTGTTGTCTTAAATAAAGATAAAATAGTCCCGACCGATTTCTTTTCTGATTTAATGACTTCCTCATTCTGATGGATTCCTCATGGATTTGCAAGATCTGATAATAAATGGTCAAGGTTATCGGAAGGTTCTGTCTTTGTGAACAGAGAATAATAAACAGGTCATGGTTTGAACTGATGGCAGATTGCTTGAATACTTTAATGTCCCTGCAATAATATCTGCGGTAATTCTCACTTAGGTCACTTTAATTTTAGGGCAGATAATAATAATCATTTTCATTAACCCGTGGAAGTCTACTGTTGGATATGGGCATTCTTTAAAAATAGGGATTTGCCATAATCTCCACGTTGGTTTAGACCCTAGTACTCTGAAGTGTGGCGCCGATACTAATAGTATATAGTAATAAAAAGATAATTGGCAACAGCGTTATCCATTTATTCAAGCAAAATCTACTGCAATAATAATACAGAGTTGCATCCCTTGCAAACAGCTAATAATCCCTTGCAAATAGCATAATATTAGGTTGGAGTAATAATACTACCGATAACCGATAACCGATGGTCGTTGGGGTCTCAAAGTGCTGGAATGGCGACCCCGAACCGGGAAGCGTAATGCGGGTAGACCCCCGACTAGGTGGACCGATGATCTGGTGAAGGTCGCGGGCAATCGGTGGATGCAGACGGCTCATAGCTGCTCGATGTGGCGATCATTAGAGGAGGCCTATGTCCAGCAGTGGACGTCTGTGGGCTGATATGATGATGATGAATAATACTATACAGCTGCATGTATGTATTAAAATAACGTCCCCTGGAATAACTGATCCTCATTCAGATCGGGATAACGTAAGGGTGAATAACAATAACAATACACAATATTATATATAATATGGTGGTAACGGTCTACATTGTAGACACCAATGTACTTGACGAAGGAAAACTTCGTGAGGAATCCTGCGTGCCTGCATGGGTGTGTGACTAGGCCAGCGCGGTAGACTACGGCCTAATCCCCTCCTGATCAGGGGAGGCCCGTGCCCCTGTAGTGGGGACGATATGGACTGGGGAAGAAGAAGAAGAAGATATATAATACACATTATTTATCACCCGGACTGTACAATTATTTGTCGGAAGAAATACTGGAAATAAAATCTTTATACCGTTTCCACAAACATAGCTCGCAGAACAAATGGACGTTGGGGTGCTAAGTGCTGGAGTGACGGCACTGAACCGGAAAGTGTGGTGCTGGTAGATTCCCGAATAGATGGATTGATGATCTGGTGAAGGTTATGGGCAATCGGTGCATGCAGGTGGCCTATGCCCAACCATGGATATCTGTCGGCTGATATGATGATGAAGACCGTTTCCAAATTGCGGTATGGTATAGAAGAAAATGGTGATATAAAAAAGTGTTTTATCAAGCGCAAGACTATTGAAGGATAACATATAATTTGTACTGAATTAAGTATATTAATTATTAATTAAAACAAATAACTCGCAACTTGTTGTTGCTCAGAGATTCACTCGTGTAGTACATTTGATAGTTATTACATTTTTCAATGGTAATTTTGCTCCTAAATCAACAGTTTTCAAGTTTTATTCAGGCACCTTAAACCTAAACATTACCTGGATAAAAGTAGCCTATATATTTAATCAGATGTATAAAAAAATCTTTTTGCTGCTAGAGTAGAATCGCTCCATTAGATTATTTTGTCCATCAGATTCCTTGTCTAACCACTCAATTAAAAAAAAAAAACAAATTAATTATTGTATAACAAACACGAAACCGCATTCGAGTGATTTCAGATAGAGCGTTCCGAATAAAATCATATTCAATATTGCCAAATGCTAATGGCATCTTACCTAAAGTGCATGTTTCCATAAGAGTGACCTTCATTACTTTGCTACGCAGAGAGCAACGCGTCGCAGTGTTTCTTTGTGACACGAACCCTTGACAAGTCTCGGATTTCGACATAATCACATAATAGTTGGCGAAGTACGCCACAATTCATCATTATCATCATATCACTCCTCCAATGATCGCCACACCGAGCGGATATATACGTAAGCCGCCCACATTCACCAATTGCCCGCGATTTTAATTAGGTCATCTGTCCTCTTATTCGGGGGCCGAGTCGCACGTTTTCCGGTCCGGTCTAGTCTACCGGTTCTGCAAGCTATATACACAGCACACAGTCAAAACTATTATTAATTACTAGCTTTTGCCTGCAGGCGGCTGCAACAATGTCGGTTTTCCGCTACTTGGGAAATACCGAAACAATCATACATTTAAGTCTTATAACCACTTTTACTTCAGCTCTCGTACCTTAACGGCGACAACTAAAACAGAGATCAAGCTGTCTCTTCAATTCTCCTGGACCAATTTTGATGAAACATGTCGCCGTATTTAAGTCGGAATAGTACCTTTAAGACTGTAATAATTTGACTAAAATCTACTTGCTGGATTTTATGTGAAGATCGAACAAACAAATGAACATATTAGTTATAACATTCATTTATATATTATAGATTTCAAATTTATAACAGTATCTGTGTCATATATAAAACGTGCCATTACCACAAATTGACTGCACATTGTATCCGAGGACTTATTTCATTGAAAAATGTGGTTACTTTGCTAAGTTAGTCACAATTTTATTCCATTGTTTCAATATTGTTCACGATTATTGACGATTAATATATAAAAAAATATCAAATATATATTTTAAAGATCACTAAAAAAACTATTATAAAATAAAACTAATATAAAATGTTAAAATAAAACTGAACGTGATGCCTCACTTGAGTTGCCGCCAAAACTCCATGCATTATAATAAGAGGTTGTGTTTGCCTGGACGGAAAAAAGAACCAAATATGTTAAGAACGTAATAATTTAAATAGCTTCACATTTACAGCTTTACATTTAATTCAAATTGTAGAATACAAAATAAAATTCCTAAATAATTTAAACCACGTATTTACAAAAATATTTACAAACCATAAAATTGTGCCTAATCGCTGTGGATCGGCAGCGTGCCCAAAAGATTAGTAGTATTGCCACGTTGTATGTTAATGCTTATCCTCTGTGCAAGGTACAATCGAAAATATGCGATGTGCACCCCAGTCCCACCCCACGGACCCAACGTATCGAGATTGTTGTATTAGAGCCGCTTGAGGTTTTCTGCGATGGCAACAGCAAATCCAGCCTCGATGGAAGACTTTTAAAGATAAGACGGCGTTAAAGTGTCTACGCATGTGGCATCGTACACTAAAGTCGTCCTATCTTCGAGGGAATATGTGACATATCGTCAAGTCTCTTACTATCGTTACGAAAAAGACAATTTGGTTCTAAAGTCGCAGGTATATTAACAGTGGTAAGAGCCTGACGGATGATGTCGTTGTGATTGGAGTGCCGGGGAATACGTCCTGCACTGCACTGGTATAAAAGCCCGCGGTGTTCAAAGTGATCGACAGTTTGGCTACAACGACAGCGATGTGGTACAATGTTTTTAAGTAGTAAGTAGCACTTGCAAGTAACATCCAACCTAATGAATGTCGTTAATCTAAAGGAGGTGGAATGGATGAGGTTGTCGATATGTGAAGAGGAAAGAGCCTGCAACCTCAGTCCCAATTCACGCTCTGCAACGTTTTGCGCCGTATGTAGAAGTTCTTCCCGGACCAACATACAAAGCGACCCGTCCCAATGTCTCTGAGAAGAAAGGACTGTGGGTAGGTCATGATTGGGGTATGAAGTATACCATAAGTATATTATACCAGGTGTTTCTAGCCTCAGTCAAGAAAAACCAAATCACAGTTATTATAGTCTGCTCCTAATATTTCGTGTACTTAAGAAACCGTCATGGACCGATGAAAGAAATGTCAGAAATGAAATACTTGAAATTTTGCGAACTGCCCTAACCTAAAGGGCAAGAAAGCCTTTGGTGAATTTGGAAACCTGGTATAGTTATTATTTAATTTTAGACGTTAAACTAATATTATTATTCGGTAGGGGAAATTCAGTAGGTATGTGTTCTCAGGTGGTTTTTAAATTTTCCAAAATTACTTTTTTAATATTATATGGTAGTGTTTGCGCTATGGCGAAGCGTGCAACACGCAGGATGCGTTTCACGGCAGGAGTGGTGTTCATCAAGTTGCTTAAAATTTGCCATACAGTCGTGGAGATGGTAGATCAGCAAGGTTTTGTAAAGTTCTGATAGGTGTGGATGAAAGACAATAGTAGATAGAAAACCAGGTACCACATCTGGCATGCTTGTGACTAGGCTCGCCCATAGCCACGAATCCTTCGGTATTTATATATATTCCGTATAAATAAGTCTGATCAAATTAATTGTTCAGAATAGATTTTAACAAGTACCGTTTCAGGTATTTGATAAAATTTTGTTGTTTCGCGATGAAATAAATTATTTCACTTGTTTGGCACTCGTAAAATCTCTTTATTAGGTGACTAATTAATAATAATAATATTCTAATAATAATACACTTTCACATCTATTGATATAATTCCAAACTAGGATTCCTTGTCTTTTCAGTCTTAGACGATATACATTTTTGTGTTTTAGACGTTGCTGCTTTTGGTTTCGGGTGGACCATTTGATTAGCTAGTAACGAATTTTGTTTTGCAAATTCATCAATTTTAAATTTGTTTTTGACAGCTGGTGTAGTGTTATTCACTTTGAAAGATATAAATTTCGAACTGTAGTAATAAATTTAAACTACCACTTTGGATAACTAGAGCAAAAAAGTGGTAGTTTAAATTTGAATTTTTAGAAGCCTTCGTCGGTCGTAATAAGATTGTAAAAAGTAGTGTAAATGTGCAACAGTGCAGTGAAGTACTCGTTCAGTGGACAGTTAGACTGTGCTATACGTTCTGTGGGTCTAATGCAGTATACGTCGGAACTCAGTGCACGTACCGGAACTTGGAGCGTGTATTGAACTATGGTATAAATATTGGAATTCGTGTGATGCGATATCGTACTCGCTGTATTCAATAAAGCAATATTACCTAATAGATGTTCCATTTCAATGTTCGTAGACACTGTACGTAAAAATATCATTAGCATATTAATAATGTCATTTGTTTAGAGTTTAATTTCAGTTTGTATATATAACGATGTTTTATCGACGTCGGCCATTTTGGTTTGATATATTCAAGTACTAATTGATTTTAGTTAAATTTTGGTATAACTGACTCACTTGATTATTATCCAGATTGGATAATAATCCAATTGGATTATTATCCAGATTGGATTATTATCAATTTATTCCCGTGGATGCTGTGAGAATCGGCTAAGGGATGTACTGGAATAATGTCGGGCAGCGTTATCCTGTTATTCAATCAGTCTATCTGTCAAGCGTGGAAAAATCGAATTTTTTTAAGGATGATGATGACCAAACTCATGCCGAGTGGGATCGCGCACTAACAATTTAATAAGGCACAATTAATTAAACCCAGATCGGCATGTAAGATATCCGGCGCTGTCTGAAAACCATTAAATGAATTTCATTAACACGACTGACAGTTTGACGCGTATTGTTAACAGTTCGTTGTTGGTGCAAAGTTCAAAGCAATTTTATACACATCGTCGATGTACTACCGAAACCTGACAAGTTCATGAGATGGGATTTTGAATAAACAGCTTTTAAAAGCTGTATTTAAAAGGGTCATGCCCAAACATAATTATTAGTTTTAGACTTTTCACATTTATAAATATTAATTAAAGCAGAGGTCCTCAATTTTTTTTTGTTTTGTAGAACACATTTAATGTATTTCGGTTTTGGATAATTACCAAAGCGTGGTTAATATAACATTGTTGTACATTTATTAACTTCAAATGTGTTTTTGGTTGTTGGCGGGGACCCCTTGCAGGTCACCGTCGGCCCCTGGGGGTCGATATAGACCACTTTGGGTATCAATAATTTAAAGTAAGTACGTTTGTATTTAAAATTACTGTATAAAGTAGGTTTAATTTTCATCACACACTTTTAAAAGTTGATTATTTCAAATTTCATCTCATGAACTTATCACGTTTTGGAAGTACACCGATAATATATTTATAGGATACCCGAGTATTGTTGCCTGAGTGACATAATTATTTGTATTATATTTGAGTACATTAATTATTGTGTGGCACCAACAAAACAATAGCGTCACTCTATTTGCTGGATGCTTTGAGAACCAGCTAAAGGATATCGCAATAATAGGATAATGAGCAGCAGCGAGATCCTGTTATTAAAACAAAATCTACTGCGATCTCCAAGACACCTACCAGGCGTGGTGATTGTGTATGCCATAATCAATATATCCTTCTCTTTTAAGGAAAACAAATTAAGAAGAAAGACAGAAAAATATTTATCTTTGTCTCATAAATATTTACTATTATAACTAACTATTATAACGTTGTTAAAAGTCAAATTTAAAAAAATCATAGATTTTATAATATTAAAACAAACTACTCAGATCGACTAATTAAAGGCTTCTGAAACCAAATCCGTCGATGTTTATTTGTTTGTTT
>WUAW01025350.1:0-14887 GCA_017165845.1 Thaumetopoea pityocampa
ATATATATAAATAAATATATACTAAATATATATATACTAAATATATATATAGTAGTTATATATATATTAATATATATAACTACTAAATTATAAGCGAAAAAAATGCGAAAAAAAATTTGCGGTATTTTTTATTATTATTGCGGTATTTTATACATATTAAACGTAATTTAATAATTACGTTTAATATATATAAAATACCGCAATAATAATAAAAAAATACTGCATTTTTTTAAGACTAACATATTCAACCAGTGCGTATTGCCAGTGATGACCAATGGATCTGAAACATGGCCGCTGACTATGGGTCTCATAAGAAAGCTCAAGGTCACGCAGCGAGCAATGGAATTTTGGTTCTATTGAATTATATTTTTACTGTAATTCCACAGTATGTACTAAAATTGAATCCATATTTCGTTCAATAAATGTTTATCTGTGTAAATTATTGATACGGAGCTGCTGCTAGCCCGCACACTAATCATCATATCAGCCCACAGATGTTCACAGCTGGACATAGATCTCCTCTATTGATCACCACAGCAAGCAGCTAAAAGCCACCTGCTACCGATTGCTCGCGACCTTAATCAGATCATCGGTTCACCTAGTCGGGAGTTGACCCACACCTCGCTTTACACATTAGCACAGAGATCCTCAATCATTTTTGTATTGTAGACCACTTGTAATGTTTTTCACTTTTGGATAGACCTTTGGGGTCTAACGTAATTAATATATATATATTTTTTTGTAAATTTATTCACTTCAAATGTGTTTTTGACAGTTGACGTGGACCCCTTACAGGCCATTGTCGACCCCTGGGGGTCGAGGTCGATCACTTTGGGTATCAATCCTTTAGGACCTACACGTCCATCGGTTCCGCGCACTATGTGCCCTTCTCTCTGCTACATACACTAATGAATAATTTTACATACATACACTCACGCCGATATCCCATAAGGGTAGGCAGAGACCATAGTATACATATATACAGTCACGCCTCTTTCTCATTGGGGTGGGCAGAGACCACTTCCTTCCACCTGCAACGATCGTTCAATGCAGCAGAGTGGCTATCCGCAGCCAACATTTCGCCCCTACGGGCAACGAGACGAGTCGGGTGGCGAACCACGACGCCGCCATTTTATAAGGTTAAAAATTTAAATATGAATAATTTCAATTTAGATATTATGCTTAATTTACATTTACAATGCTTATATACTTTCAAGCCTTTATTAACTTGTTTAGTCTAACTCATAATTCTGTAAATCATATTACTTTAAGTGAAAACTTACATTGATCTTATATATAATCCTGCGATTTCGCTCGCATGGACTATTTTATCTACTTGAAAATTACATTGCAATGGGAAAATATTCTCTAATATCTATATACTTTCATGACGATCGCTTAAACTTATACAAGATAATGCGTTGAAGTGCCATCTAATGGCATGTTAAAGAAAAATTAATGGAAATCTCATCATCGGTTAAATGGTTTATATTTTACAAGTCTTTACTAATAAAGATAACCTGCTTTTATGGCTGACTTATGTACATATATTTACATTATTAAACTCAATATCTTTACAGTTGTACTCTTTAAAAATATTCTAATCTATATATTTCATAGCTATTTAAAAAAATCTCGCTGTAAGTTTTATTGAAGGCATAAAATAAAATTTTTCAAAATCATTATCTGTTCCAGGTATTTGCGTTATAGAACATAATACTTTTTTTTATAGCACACCAGTTTAACTCATTTTAGAAATGAATAAACTAGCTTTTGTCCGCGGTTCCGCCGGCGTGAAAGTCGGTTTTCCGCTTCCGATACCATCATAGATTTATATAAAAAAGCCATGAGACCACTTTTGCTAGTTATTACTATACATATGTACATACACTCACACCGGTATCCTATAAGGGTAGGCAGAGACCACAGTTTGCCACATACTACAATCCTGACACTCCACTCTCGCCTTATCCACATCCATATTTCATACACTTTCGTCGATTAAGGATGCTACGAACTTAACCTTTTTGATATAAGTTGTTAATGTGATCAAGGTATTTTTTTTACTATATTATGATCAAGTACTGCTTGCGACTCCGGCCATGTATAATAGTTTGTCCGATTTAATAACACTCGCTTATAAATTATGTGATTTCATTGTTATACTAGCAAACACCGCCCGCATGAATGTCCGTGTTCCGCTACGTGGAATATCCCGAACCAATGATAGATTTATATAAAAAGCGCTAAGCACTTTTACTTGAGCTCTTGTACCTTAACGGCGGCTACGAAAACAGGAAGCTGTTTCTTCAATTGTTCTGGATCGATTTTGATGCAACATGCCACAGTATTTAAGTTGGAATAGTATCTGTAAAATTGTAATAGTTTAACTAAAATCTACCAGCTGGTTTTTGCGTGAAACCCGAACAAACAAAGAAACAAACATCGACAGATTTGGTTTCAGAAGCCCTTAATTAGTCGATCTAAGTAATTTGTTTTTAAATATACGAGTATTTGAAAATTTGACATTTAACAATTTTATAATGCTTCTATTATCATACTAGATTTTATTCTTATCATAATCTTTCGAACACAAAAAAAATGATTAACGGAAATCCTGTATTTTTGTGATACTCATACAAACAAATAGGTTTTTACAGTTTTATAATACTGCAGATAAAATTTGTACATTGAATATTGTAGATATTTTCCACATACAATGATGTGCCTCTAGCAGATTAGAACTCCCTGTTTGTCGAGTACTAAACATCTATAATATATACTATAGCACTAATAAACCAAAGTGGTCTATATCGACCCCCAGGGGTCGACGGGGACCTGCAAAGAGTCTACGCCAACTGTCAAAACCACATTTTATAAATTTACAAAACAAAATTATATTAACTACGCAAAACAGTTTGAGGACCTCTGTACTATAGCTTCGATAAATTCTAACAATCAAAAGCGTACCCTTATTCTGACTTACGTTATATAGAATGTTGAATAGAAAAAAAAAATAAGTTACTCTTTTGGCGAATTATGTTTATGAAACTCTTTAATCACAAAATACCAACTTAGTCATAAACTGATCTGTAGCCTGTCAGGTCCTATTTACTGAACAAGAAAATGCTTTATTCCTCAATTTACGAAGCAATATCTTTTCAGATAACGGGAGGTAACTTTATAATAATAATTATTATATTCTGGAACCTTTCTTCATTATCATCCCGTAAAATTCCGCTGCTAAACATGGACCTCCTATTTAAAAAGGAGGCATTTGTCATAATCTCTACGCTTGGCAGGCGTTTTGTAGACCGCAGTAGGTTTTGATTGAATAACAGGATAACGCTGCGGCATTCTTATCAACTCTGTGCAGGATTCTTATCAACTCTGTGCAGGATTCTTATCAACTCTGTGCAGGATTCTTATCAACTCTGTGCAGGATTCTTATCAACTCTGTGCAGGATTCTTACCAACTCTGTGCAGGATTCTTATCAACTCTGTGCAGGATTCTTATCAACTCTGTGAAGGTCATCAGCCCATCTAGCTTGAACGCATCCTACACTGACACAAATTTGGTGTGATGAGCACAAATATTTATATCCGAGTCATGAATGTTTATCTATATATGTATAAGCATTTTTTTAGAATTGTGCATTTTTATTTATTTACATTTGTTATATCCGCGCGATGGAGATTTAGTCGCAGCTAAAAACTGGTACGTTTTAAATATCTATCTTCAACNNACAGTTAGCATGACATTTCAACAACAACCACATGTCGGGTACCCACATGTATGTTCCTATATATGTGGGTATTCTATACAACAACATTACATACGTAACAATAGAACAATAATTAACCTAAAGCTATAAATATTCTAAGGAAGGTGTACTCCTGTCGGTCGGTAGTGTGCCCATAACGCCGGCAGCATCCCCTCGTTGTATAGCTATTGCTAAACATTGAACTAAATAGCGGCCAGCGTTCTGATCGCCTGCTGTGCTGACCAGGCGGGCCGCAATGTCTTTGAAAACTTTGTGAGCTCCTATTCCCGAACACCCTAAAGTTTCGATTCCAAATTCAACAAAAAAATATTAGCATTTATCCATATAGATATAACGTTGTCTAGTACCCAAAATACAGGAAACCTAATTTGGGCCTAGATCAGTGCGCGTGAGAAAAAAAAATGTGTCCACTATATTTATCAAGACATTTATTAACTTCATCTAACTTGACTAATAAAAATAGCGGGATTTTAAATTTATTCCACATGAATATTAATGAAATCATACCCAGGAGGTGGTCCCGAAATTTTTCGGCTCAGCTGATCGACGTATTAAATTAAAAATGTTCCAATTTGATTGATGAAAAAAGTATTGGAATAGACAGCCATTTCTGCCTTCAGAATCAATTCGCAATACATAAATACACAATAATCATTAATTATATCAGCGAGCTATGGAGAGGACTATGCTCGGTATTTCTCTACGAGATCGAGTCACAAATGAGGAGATCCGTAGAAGAACCAAAGTCGCTGACATAGCCCGTAGGATAAGCAAGCTGAAGTGGCAATGGGCAGGCCACATAGCGCGAAGATCGGATGCCTAATGGGGCAAAAAGGTCCTTGAATGGAGACGACGTACTAGCAAGCGCAGTGTGGGACGGCCACCTACGAGATAGACCGACGTCCTGGTGAGGATCGCTGGGTCTCGCTGGATGCAGGTGGCTATGGCGGTCCATAGCCACCTGCATCCAGCGATTGGAGAGACCTATGTTCAACAGTGGACAACTACGGGCTGAAATAATAATGATTAATCATAATCATCAGCCTATAAAAGTCTACTGATAGTCATGGGGTCATCTTCTTAAAAAGAAGGCATTATCCGTAACCTCCAGGCTTAGTAGGCGTCTCGAAGATCGCAGTAAATTTTTCGAATGAATAACAGGATAACGCGGTTGCCCATTATCCTGGGACATCCCTTAGTTGATCCTCACATCATTCACGAGAAGAAATGGCGTGACACCATTATTATACCATACAGCAAATTAGAGCCAACGGTAGCAAAATTTTAATGATTTGACTCACTTTTGCTTTGATGTAACTAACGTTTTTATGTATACTACTGAAGGCCGCAACTTCTCTCGCATTAATTTATTTATAAAGATTTACAGCCTATGTTCGTACTTCGTATCATCTACCTCTCTGTCAGATTTAAGATTATAGTTCAAATAATTTATTGTTTTGTTTTTTTTTGTCTATTGAACAACTAGCTGTTGCCGTCTGCTCCGCTCGCGTGAACGTCCTATCCACCTTAAAACCCTCCCGGACTTGCGCCATAATTTCTTCGTAATCGTATTGCTTTCGAACATGTTAGACAAACGTTGCAATATCTCGAGTAATATGTATGATATAAATATAATTTGTAGTCTGTTGCACTCAGAAATAATGTAGTTTATACCAGTAAAAAAATCTTAGAATTGGATCATTAGTTCCATAGATTAATCCCTACAGACAAACTTACAAACAAACAAATTATAACTATTTATAGTAATAGAATACATATTTGTGTTGCGTTTGTGTTTTACTTTCACTTTTTATTTCATATTTCTATATAAATACATGTTTTAATCTTTTTATTATTATTTTTATTTTGATGTTGGTTTTGTTATCAGTACTTCATACCGTACTTGTATATCTATACATAAAACTACATGTTATTTTTTGAACATTTTACGGACCTATAAGATTTTACTTACCTACGTATTAGAAATAGATCACTCTGCTAGCTGATACCAAACGAACGATGAGAACATTTCAGGATAAATATGTCCTTCAGTGTCGAAGTAACTATTATAGTAGTTAATCTCACAAACAGACGATAATTGCACGTACAAACACGGAAACTTGTTTCAGTTGCTAACCAAGGTACCGCGTGATATAAATTTCGTAATAGACAGTAATACATTTACGTATGTAACACGATAAAATACGTATTTTAGGCACGTATTTACCTATATAAACCTAAAAAGGATCACTATACGAGTGAGGTATTGATATGACAGACACACTGGATACATGCACAGTTAGATACACTCACACCAGTAAAGTAACGGTAGTCAGAGACCACAGTTCAGCACATACTACGATCCTGACACACATCTCTCGCCTCATCCACATTCATACACCTTTTCATAAACTTTCAGCGATTAAGGGCGCTGCGAACTTGACCTTTAATAACACTTTTAAACACTGGAAATATAAAGAACATACCTATTAAATACTTATAAATAACATACTCCTCTATTTTGTTGACTTACATTAATATTACGAGTATTCATGATCATCATGATCAGATCATGGGAGTGCTGCCACGGGCTTCCTCCTTAAAAGGAGAGATATGCTATAGTCCCCACGCTTAGGAAGTGTCTTGGAGATCGCAGTAGATTTTGATTGAATAACAGGATTATGTTGCTTTCCATTATCTTGATACATCATTTAGCTGATTCTCAGAGCATCCACGTGAAAAAATGGAGTGACGGGTAATAGGGAGATCCATACACTTCAACGCTATGTATTATATATAAGTGTATGAACTTAAATATTAAAAAAAATTGAATGAATTTTGGTTTTTGAAAGAAATCCGGCAAGTCCGCCCCATGTGGAGTGTCGTTGTCATCACTGGGCAGGTGTACCTGGATGCCAACTTGGACTTTTTGACTTGCCTCAAAGACGAGCTATTAGAATCGTCGGTGATGCCAAATTCACAAGCGGTATCGGAACCTTTGAGTTTAAGGACAGATTTCGCCTCCCTATGTGTGTTCTGCCGATTGTACAGTGGGTTGTGTTCCAAAGAGTTATTTAATATGATGCCCACAGCCGTTTTCTACCATCGCACCGTTCGTCATTGGCAGGGAGTTCATCCGCACACATTACAACCTCAATGATCGTACAGTGCGGTTTCAGAGTAGTTACCTCCCGCGAACACTCCGATTGTGAAATGAACTCCCTGCCAAAAAATGAGTTTTCCCGAAGGAGTACAGTATGGGGTTCTTCAAGAGGGGAGTGAGTAAATTTTTGAAGGGTCGACAACGCGTGTGTGTTATTCCTGATGTTGCAGGCGTCCATAGGCTGCGGTAACCGCTTACCGTCAGGCGGGCGGTAAGCTTCTTTGCCTCCATTGTGGTATAAGAAAATATGAATGGTGAACGTAAGTAAAATTATGTGCAAATCGGTAGGGGTCGACCCAGGCGAGAAAAGCCAGGTTAGGAGTACCCGCAACCGACCAGCTTGTATGAAAGCGTTGATGAGTGTAGAAGAAGCGAAAGATGTATCTCAGAATCATAGCAAGTGAAAAGAAGTGGTCTCTGACTATCCCACGGGAAAAAGGTGTGACTTTATATGTATATGTATGTATGAATGTGAGTAAACTAATCTTGTAATAACCTTATAGTTGTAACAAGCTTAGCAAAACATAAAAAATCGCCTTTTATTTATGAGATAATCAAAACACCTAAATGATATTTTATATCAAAATGTTTGAAGCGATCCATCTAACATTAAAATTTTATAAAGAAAGAGCAGGTTATTTGGGATCATTTTGTTTCACTTTAAAGCTGCCCTTTAACTGAGCCCATTAATGTCGCAATCAGTAAAGATAGCGAGGTCAGAGTATTCCAGGGCTGGTACGTTCCTTTTTGTAGATAAATCTAAACGTCACTCCACACAACATCTCTATTTGGAATGGAACTAAATTGGGAATGTACATATCATTAAAATGAATATACATTTATCAAACATAAAAATTTCTTCAGTTTCGTTTTGTTTATCAATAGTACACTGATTGTCCTGTGATAGAGAACATTCTTCCCCAAGAATTAAATGAACATTTTCGAACCTTTGCATTCTATGTCAAGGTCGTCTATTTAAAACATAAGTTGGATATCCATACTGCATAGCAAGTTATATTGTAATCATAATTGGGAAACCTGTGTCATCATGATTTTGTTTAGTTTAGCTTAATTAAATTCTATAAAACAACTATTTAGTTAATTAATTTAGTCCAAAAATTTTCGTCGACATCGAGGCACAAATCTTAAATTTACAAACGTGACAACCCGAGCACTCAACCCGAGACAGGGTTTAATTGTTTAAATTTTCGTCACAGCGAGTAGCATCTTGTTTTTAATTAAAATTTGAACAGGGAATGTTCTTCCTGTGCCGTTGATTCGGGTAGACTATTAAGAATTAAAAAAACATGTTTTTTTTTTAGAAATAAAAACCTTTTCGTATTTTCATTACACAAAAAATAAACTTTTGTTATATAATACACAAACAAGATTTTACCATCTCAATAAGATAAAAGTAAACGAGATTGATGTTGAAAAATGATGTATTAATTCTCTATGTTTAAATAATAGATCTCGGTGTACATAATATTAAAAATATTAACCTTTTTTTGTTTGGCTCGCAAGAAAAAGGTAGTTTTGGCGGCAACCCGAGGCAGGCATGACTTGAAGTCTTATTTTAGTGTTTTATTTTGATTTGTTTATTATGATGTTTGACATGTAAATTTGGTTTTGTTTTTTGTACCCATTGTCAGTAATCGTAAACTATATTGGAATAAAACTGTGATTGACATTACAAAGTGACAGTATATTTTCAAGGCAATAATCTTAAAGGAACTTACGTCGAGTCAACGTGGTACTTGTTGGATTGTCGTCGAAACTCCCAAATAGCAATAAAATGAGATACACCAGCTTTTTATGAACTTGTGAAATTATATAACTACATCAGACAAGGCTGTATAGACTTAAATCTGTTTGCCTTCTCTTTAAAAGTATAAACTAAAAAAAAGCGTCTCTTATGAGTTTCTAAGTATAGAAAGTCAACATAGTATGAACATATAGTATGAACAGTAGTTCATCTAAGGCAGACGCGAGTTGTAGCCGCTGCTCATCCCATGCCAGATACGCCAGCAGGGTGTGGGTCGCAAAGTCCTCCGCAACGATGGCATTCGCCCGACTCCTCTCGTCCAATCCGACACAGGTATCAGCCGAAGCAACGTGCGTCAGTCGGTACGAAGGAATGCTAATGAAATGCTAGCCCTTCATCGATCCCCAGAGGACGGGTGCGATAACAGAATAGTGGTACTTACTACTCTTAACTACACGGAAAAAAGGCAGTACTAAAACCAAGAAAACACGTTTTCTTCAAATATTTAGTAAGTTTAAGGAAATATGTCTCTACCCAAGTAATATCTATTTATTTAAACAGTATAATGTTCTTAGACTTCAAGAATATTTTTTTCCATTCAGCAAGAAAATATTTGTTTCGATATATTCATATATATCGAAACAAATATTTTCTTTTGAGCGCAATTCTTGGCTGAATTCAATATACTTTCATACAAGAGTATATGTCTTGTTTAAAGAAATCATTTTTACCCGTGCAGGTTCTTGTGGTTACATGGGATAATCCTTTTTTTTATTTTTACTGTCCAGGGGAAAATGCCTTTCGCATACTTCAGAAAGGTTACGTAGAGCTCACACCTAGCGAACCCCCGGTGTCCCGCGTAACAGGCGGGTATACTGACCACTATACTATCGGAGAATTGGGGTAGGCAGAGACCAATTCTTTCCACTTGCTACGTGCAAAGTGGCAATCAGTAGCCCACTTTTCGCCTCCGCGGGAAACGAGACGTGTCGGGTGGCGAACCACGACGTCGTCATTTTAAGGTCCTAAAACGTTAAAGTTCCTAATTGCGTTCCCACGATAAGGAAAGAAAGGAAAGAGGTTGAGGTAGGGAAGGTGTATTGAGACAGAAATATGGAATTTGGGAATAGGACTATAGGATACAGGATACTACTATCTGGGAAGGAATAGAAAGAGACAGTAGTAGCTTGGGGGGCCGGAGTCGCTTACCCGTATACTTAAGTCTGTTTGCTAGACAGGCTAAAAGACCAAGTACTACTCCCTGACCCATCGTTCGATCAAATATAGAAATAATATTTTATGCTTTGCAGTTATCAGAATCGAACTGAGACGTAGCCACTATAATTTTTCCCATAAACTGCGTAATAAGCACGGACATTAAATAATAGAAGTAATATTCAGAAGCAATATTCCTATATAATAAAATAAATGTGAAAATATGTTTGTTCGTTTATTACTTTTACGTCTTCCCTCTGCCGAACCAATTAATTTGTAATTATATAGAGGTGAATCGAAGGGCAGACTTAGGCTATTCTTTTATCTTTGTTTTTGTGGGCGACGATGTGGGTTCCAGACATTCAAATGGTAAATATTATTATATACTAGCTTTTGCCCGCGGCTCCGCCCGCGTGAATGTCTGTTTTCCGCTACATGGGTAATCCCGACACAATCAGAGATTTATATAAAAAGCCTGGTCTAGTGGTGTCAGACGCGACTTACAATCAAAAGGTTAGGGGTTTGATTCTGGTACCGTACCATTGAGATAGTTCTAATGTATGGTCTACATCAGAGGTTCCCAGACCTTTTTTTCTCATAGACCACTTTCAAAATTAAGCTGGTTCGGGTGGATCCTCTGCAGCTACATTTCTACCATATTCCCAGAACTCAACAAAAAATTTGAAGATTAGATCTAACTATGGAAATTTGCGTACGCCAACGTAGACCCCGGTCGAGTCTCCCGTGGACCTCTGGGGGTTCACCACTTTGGGAAGTAAGGGTCCACATGGTAGACACCAATTTTCTCAACAGAGAAGGAAAACTTCGTAAGGATGTGTGCATGCCCGCATGGGTGTGTAAAGTCTATTAACCGGCACTAGACCAGCGTGGTAGACTACGGCCTAATCCCCCTCCCCTGATGAGGGGAGGTCCATGCCCGTTTAGTAGAGACGAATGTGGACTGAAAATGATGATAATGATGATATTATGTAACTCATTTTCTGATTCATTTTTTTATGACACAGCGATAATTGTAAGTACATTGGACTACTCATCCAATATACATAATTATATTGACTTATTCATTTACCGAATGTGACGATAGATGGCGCTGTGTTATGTAGGCATAATTTCTGTATCGCGATCTTAAGTTTATTACTGGAAAATCGCGGTAGATTTTGATTGAATAATAGAATAACTTTGCTGCCCATTATCCTGATGCATCCCTTAGCTGGTTCTAACGGCATCCACGGGAAGATATAGAGTGACGCTATTATTATGCCGGCGCCACACAGCGAATCCACATTATATGAATTTTAATTACAAACGATCCATCATTAATGACATAAGGGAAACAAACATACGCGTAAACTTTAAAACCAACAAAGATAAAAAATATTATTGAATACGACCATGACGATGTAACTCAAATAATGGATCAATAAAGAAATACCAGAGTAGAATATAAAAGAGCTTCTCTGTTTATATTCGCTGGGTGTACCGACCAAATATGAAGAGCGCTTTCTGCAAATCTTGAAACAATTTAGTGGATTTACGTTACGCACTAAAGATGAACTACAGTTCATCTTTAGTGTTAGTGTATTTTTAGTGTTTTTGTTTTTTACAATACATTGTATTAACATTTATATATTTCGTAACCATGGAAACCATTTTCAATTTTATCTACCTACTAGCTTTTGCCCGCGGCTCCGCCCGCGTGAATGTCGGTTTTCCGCTACATGGGAAATCCCGATACAATCATAGATTTATATAAAAAGATTTACAACCACTTTTAGTTGACCTCTCGTACCTTAACGGCGATTACTATAACAGGGATCAAGCTGTATCTTCAATTCTACTACAGCGATTTTTATGAAACATTATTTAAGCCGCATTATTTAAGTCGGAATAGTAGTTTTAAGACTGTAACAGTTTAACCAAAATCCACTTGCTGGTTTTTGCGTGAAGACTGAACAAACAAATGAACAAACAAACATCGACGGATTCGGTATCAGAAACCCTGAATTAGTCTCTGAGTAGTGTGTTTTTAAATATTTTTGATTTTTGAAAAATTTTCATTTAACAATTTTATAACACTGTAGATTAAAACGATTATAATACAAAATAGATCGTGTGTTTTCGTCGCGTCTTCGTGTTTTCAATTAATTCTTGTACTTTGGAATGACCAATATCCATAGATCAATTTCTTTGCCATATTTGGAATATCTTTTCTAAGCAAGATCACTTTTTGCACACAGTTGTGATAAAATTTCATACAGCATACATATATACACACATCATCATCATCAGACCGTGGAAGACCACTGCTGGGTGTGGGCCTCCTGGTTAAAAAGGAAGGGTACGCCGTAATCTCCACGTTTAGCAGGCGTAATACGCCTGCTAGATCGCAATAGATTTTCATTAAATAACAGGACAACGCTGGTTATCAGCAACCACGGAAAGATATGCAGTGACGCTACAGTGACGCTATCATTACGCCGGCGCCACACGGCAAATAAAATGCGAACTGTACTTTCATTAAAAGCAATATATATTTTTCATGGACCCAAATACAATTCAATACAGTTTTATCAAAAAGTTATTTGTGTTAATTGGAACAAAGAAAAGAATACCGCAATAAACACGTCACAAACTGTTCAGACGGAAATAAGCTACAGGGCTTATTTCCTCCATTATTGTGTTGGAAAACTTGTGTTTGTATTGTGTATAATACTAGCTTTGCCCGCGTGAAGGTTTTCCACTACATGGGAAATCCCAACACAATCAATCATACATTTATATGAAAAGCCGTATACCCACTTTTACTTGACCTCTCGTACCTTAACGGCGGCTACTAAAACAGGAATAAAGCTGTATCTTCAATTCTACTGGATCTATTTTGATGAAACATGCCGCATTATTTAAGTCAAAATAATATATATTATTTAAGTCATAATAATACCTTCAAGACTGTAATATTTTAATCAAAACCTACCTCCTGTTTTTGGAGTGAAGCTCAAACAAACAAACATCGACGGATTCTGTTTCAGAAACCCTTAATTAGTCAATCTGAGTAATTTGTTTTTAAATATCTTTGATTTTTGAAAATTTTATGTTTAAAAATTTTATAATAGTATAGATTACAGCATATGGTCTGTCAATCAGTGCTGTCATTTGTCAAGTTTACAAGAGATGATAAGAATGGAACATTATAATTAATAGCATATAAAAAAGTTTTCGTACAGGCCAATATTGATGTTAATAGGTTATTTGAAATTAGGCACCAGAAGTCTGGTTCGTAAATCGGCGATCTAAAACGGGACAATTTGCGGCACAAAAGCAGTTATAAAAATTAGACAGGACTGTTTGAAAGTTCAGAGGCGACATATAATAATAAAAAAATATTTACAGCATATTTTCACTAATTGTTCATTACATTTATAAAGCACCTTTATTATCTAAACATTACCTAAAGGTTGACAGGTAGGTAATGACTTAGGTATTAAATGGATTAGTGTGGATATGTATGCGGACTAGTGTGGATGTGGAATAGTGTGTATGTCGACTAGTGCGAATGTGGATTAGTATAAATATGACTAGTATGAACGTGAACTACTATAGATGTGAATTAGTGTGAACGTAAACTAATATGGATGTGCACTAGTATGGATGTGAACTAGTATGTATGAATGTGAACTAGTATGGATATGAACTAATATGGATGTGAACTAGTATGAATGAGAACTATTATGGATGTGAACTAGTATGGATATGAACTAAGACGGATGTGAATTAGTGTGAATGTGAACTAGTACGGACGTGAACTACTATCGATGTGAACAACTATGGATGTGAACTAGTACAAATTTAAATTAATATTTGACCAAATTTGTCAGTTAATTTTCATAATACTACATAATTTATAATATTACTATGATATAACTATAACATACTCAAAAAAGGGTACTTCAGGGAATTGCTATTGTAAGTACAGTTCATACAAAATTGAACTGTTGATTTTTTCATGTACCTTTAATTGCCTTACAACAATATAACGTAGATAACTACACTGCAATAACTACAATACTTAAGTGTCCTACAATAATGTTGACATAGAACGTAAAATGGATGGGTCTCGAGTTTGGGAGATAGGCAGAATGCATTAAGCATGACACAAACATTTAAGACACTGAATGCCGATTCCTATAGAGAGATTCATCTCTGTGGACAAGTTTTTTTAATTGCTCTCCTGTGGCCATGTGTTTTTTTTTTTCTTTGGACTAGTTGGAATAAAGTATTGTTATTAGTTGACGGCATACTGCGGCTTATAAACTAAATTGAAGCGAGACACGGCGCCGTGTGCTCGGCCTCCCCGCTCTCCACGGCGACGTCTAGTCGGCATTGAATGTATTAAGCATTAATATTTATAATATAAATTACATATTCGGTGTCACGTATAATAGATACGTCTAGATTGGATTAAAATTATTGTTTTAGATTCATAACATAATTTCCAAAAACTCTAATTACCTATCCTCATTTATAAGGCAGTTATCATTTGAGAAGTTATATAACATGACTGAATTGCAATAAAACAATGATGTTATTAACAACGAAGGTGAGCATGAGAGGTATTATATACAGACCGATTGGTAGAGTAGACAAAAGATAGATCTTCAGCGGATTCATCTTCATGATGACTATAAAATCTCTCATCATTTTTCTTTGTCTATTTTCAGGGTCTAAAATCAGAATAAGGTCATTAAATACACGTGATAAAGATATAGATTTACTAGTAAGTAAAAACGTAGTGAAAACATACACGCACGCACGCACGCGCACACTCACACACACACACACTCACACACACACACGCGCGCGCATACGCATACACACACACACACAAGCGCGCGCACGCGCACGCACGCCCGCCCGCATGCACGGACATACGCACGCATG
>WUAW01025364.1:1858-13023 GCA_017165845.1 Thaumetopoea pityocampa
GCCATACATGAAGCTGCCGATCGACATAATTGGCGACTCATTGTCAAAAAGGTGGATGGCCGGGGCCATCAGGATGCTCAGCATTGAGCAAACGACTAGAGGAGGAGGAATGTTGGAAGACCTGGTTGGACTTCTACTCAAATTTCGACAATATGAAACTGGTATTACTGCTGATATAGAAAAGGCATTCCTTCAGATAGGTTTACATCTAGAAGATAGAGGTGTAACTCGCTTCCTATGGCCAAAAGACATCATGCAGGAGGTTAGTGAAAACAATTTGCAGTGCTATAGGTTCTGCAGAGTTCCATTTGTATAATAACCAATCCGTTCCTGCTCAATGCGACTATAAAGCATCACCTTTTGAAAGGTGGAAATAATGCCCTGAAACATATTGCTAACTGTGTTTATATTGATAACTGTGTCCTGTGAGTGAATAACACAATTAAAGCCAATATACTTTTCACCAAAATATATAAATATCTAAAGGATATACCAATGAATGTGAGACAATGGAACTTTAATAATAAAATATTATGAGAATTTGAATTATGTGAGAACAAGGAAAAGTCTTATATGGAACTTAGGACTTATATGGAATACTGAAAAGGACATATTGGAAATAAAAATTAGTTTGCATACTTATCAAGAGGAAAATGTTACAAAAAGTAAGGTTTTAAATGATATAGCAGCTATTTATGATCCAAGTGGTCATTTTTCACCTTTAGTATTACCAGCAAAGACATTCTTACAGAAACTATGGAGATTAAAACTAAAATGGGACACCAAATTGACGGCTGACCTATAAGATGATTGGGAAAAAGCAAAAGTCAGTCTTAAATAGATACAAAAATTAAAATTGACAGATATATTCTTATAAGTCAAATCATAATAAATTAGTTACATTGCTTTACAGATGCTTCAAAAGATGCATATGCAGCAGCTGTGTACATAAAATCTGAGCACCAACAACTAATAAAGGTGAAATTACTTACGTCAAAGACTAAGGTAACCACTTAAAGATCAGGAAAATCTACCGATTCCAAGATTAAAACTTTTAAGCACGCTCCTAGGTTGACCTATGTCAGAAAAAATATGGAGGTGCCTATAGCTAAAAAGTACTTATGGACAAACAGTCAAGCAGTTATCAGATGGCTTCAGTTAGATAAACTTTTACCGCCCTTTGTTTCACGAAGAGTTATAAAAAATGAAAAGAGTACTCAACTCAAAATCCAATAGATACAGCCATACGAGTTGATATCCTCATACCTGAGAAAAGAGAAATATGGTTCAGTGGACCAGAATTTATTAAATTATAGTCTGATTATTCGGGTAACACAAAATCTCTGTATTTCGGAGGGTCTGCTTAAATCAGAATACGATCAACAAGCAGATGAAAATAATGTGAAAGAAATAAAAGAAAAGGACAAAGAAACAACTACTGAGAAATGTAAAGAACTACAGATGCAGAATGTTTCTAAAACAATTTATACTAAGATTAAGAACACACAAGGTTTAAGGCGCACCTGTTTCCAATAGAGGTAGAGGAAAACGACGAAAGTAAAGAGCCAAATCAAAAAAGAGAATTATGAGCAGGATCATGAAGAAAATCAACAAAGAGATACGACTGACATACCCACCAGTATTGAAACTCATTCAGGTGGACCTGGACGAGATACTGCCCACAGAGCCAAAGAAAGAATCAGTAAATGGACAAAGGAATTAATCCAAGCCATTATTGATCACACCTTATAGTAGATTCATAGTAATAATTAGAAGATAAACTTAAATTTAGAAAACAAGATTAGATTTAGAAGATGAAACTTAAGAGATTTTTAAAATAAATCAACAAATTATATAAAGAAAGAAATAAGAGTAACTACAAAATAAAGAGGCATGTGCTTATTTTGCCTTTGTAAAATATGCAATCTGTTTCATCCTAATTGATGTAATTTTCTTTCTTCAGTCGTTGGGAGTGTCGCAAATCGCGATACATATTCTGTGAAATGAAATGAATGTCGTGTTGGTTATGTTGGCAGAGTGACAACTCAGGTTGGTGGCACTGAAATTAGCTAAGTAATCTGTGTTCGATGGCGACAACATGACAAAGGAGATTACAACGCGTAATGTAAGAGTTTTAGATTATTTAAATAATGACTGTGTAACTTATAAAGAGAAAGATTTGGTGGAAAGGGAATGCTAGAGAGGGGGTGTTGGGAGGCATTTCTGGGGACAAGAGGTCCCGTCCTTCTATACTATCATCAAAGAGTTGATGATATCAAGAGTTCAATAACAATGTTGTAAACATAATATGTATGTTATTCTTAGAGAATAGAGTAATTAAAATAAACATGTTAGTATTTAATGTGTGTTAGGATTAAATATATATACATTATTTTCACTCGTCAGTCCCTTGCTTCTACGTCAGCCTGATTGTCATGTACTGTGTAATACAAAACAGGACCTGGCGCCGAATTAATTCGCGAGGGTAATTAACCTTGCGACAGATGGTCATGCTTCAAATTTGTTGATAGTATCTAAGTGTAGAGATTGTCCTATAAAGGTATACAAATGTTATCATAAAAAATACTAGTTAACACATACTTCACAGTTTGATAACACGTAAGTTTATTAAAAAAAGTTGGAAAAGTTACTTTACAACAGTAAAAAATCTGTGAAGTTTTAGATAATTGAGTCTATTAGTTTCAGAAACAGCTATGTCCACACCTAAAGCAAAATGAGATATTATGGGCTGGAATTATATAAACAAAAACAATATTTTCTCAATATGAAAAAAAAAGAATTCAATTTAAATTTATTAAAGAAATTCGATAGATGCCTCAAAAAGTGTTTTTATCAAATTCTGTAGTCTATTACTTTCAAAAACAGCAATGCCCATTTTTGTAAATGGGCATTGCTGTTTTTGAAAGTAATAGACTCAATTATTCTTTTTGGAAGTCGAATTGCTCTATCAGACATAGCAGCTCGTGTTTACTGTTATATTTCACGAAGTAACTTAAAAACTGAGGGAAAGTCATTAAAAATGTAGAAACTGATCAGTATCAGTACCTTAACTTCTGCAGGCAATATTTTAGCAGGCAATTAACTTGATAAAATATTAGCGTCCAAAATTGTTAACATAACAACCAGAGCATTTAATTCTATCACCTATTATAATTAAAGTCCAGGTAGCTCGCAACTAACCTACTTGGAATCTACAACTCTAGAACTTATTAAAATAATTGACAACTTGAACAATATAATAACACAACTGCACTCGCTTTAAAATTATTAAAACTGTAAAGTTACTAATTGTTAAGAAATGAACTAATTGCATTACCAAAAAGTATAATAGTTGCCATAAAAAATCTACTCCGGACAATTATCGTTCTATTTCAGTCTTATAGAAAATCTAAGACAATAAAATTATAAAAAACGCCAATTCAAAAATTGTCTCAATACAACAAATACGCTTTCTATTTGATAAACAATATCAGTTCCGATTTATAACACTCTTTCTGTAAACGTCGATCTTATGATGTACTTAGAAAATTAAATTGACCAAACAATACGAATCTTAGAATTTTCATTGATCTCAAAAAAGCATTTGACAAGATATAGCACAAACTGCTATTACACAAATTATACCCAATAGGAACTAGAAAAACCGGTACCAGATATTACAGTGTTACATGTCAAATAAATACAGCTTCATATGTTAAATAATAGTCATAGCACTCCTCAATTAATAACAATTTGGAATTCCACGAGGGTAGATATTAGGTCCCATACTCTTTCTCCTATATATTAATAATATTAATATAAATTGGCTTAAAAGGAGACATATCACTTCATGCAAATGATATGAGATGGTTTTAATTCGACAGCAAGATCGAGTCAATTATTAACGAAAGACTGCATTTACAGAGTTGTTCTTGATACACGGCAAGAGGGATAAATGTGAAAACAGTCGGAATTCATGTCCTGTAGCCTGTTTATCCTCTATTCTTCTGTACTTATCCATATAAATGAAGTCTTATCTTTCCTTATTTAACCAATAAGATACCATACTCTTCCATTTTTCTGCATTTATTTCATAGAAATAGCTTTAGGTCTTCCATCTCTTGTCTGCTTTAGATGTATTAACCTGTCATGGGTCGTCAAACTGCTGGATTGACTGAATTGTGCTGGACATTTGCTACATTGAAATGGCCTTTCGCCTGTGTGCGTTCGCATATGAGACTTTAGTATTTGTGTACGCTGTAAAGACAAAAAAATAAGTAAATTTTCAACTGGGTTTTGATGGCCAAAACCTACAGTTTAGCGAGTCGACTAGCATCATTCCCTTAGTCCTCACAATCGCTTTATCATGAGTGGAGAATTCCTGACCCATTCTGCCGCACCAAGTGTATGGGTATAGATGGATGGGTATGTGAGACTACTGATTACATTGGTGGTCTAGTAGTGTCAGACACAACTTGCAATCAAAAAGTCGTGGGTTCAGTTCGGTCCAGTACCACTGAATTATTTTATATTCATGTATGGTCTACAAGACATCAATGTATTTAATGGTGAAGGAAACCTTCATGAGGATACTTGCATGCCCGCCTGGATATGTGAAATCTATCAACTCTTACTAGGCCAGCGTGATGGACTACGGCCTCCTGACTAAAGGAGGTCCGTGACCTGGTAGTTGAGACGAATATGGACTGGATATAATGTGGGGCTACCCCACCCTCTCAAAATCCACTTAACGTCCTTCTAGTGGCTGGTCTATCTTGGAAATCGCTTATTACGTACGAGTGAGCGGACTGGCCATTTTTCAGACCACTTCTTTGTTGCTAGACATGGAGCCTTCTACATAAAAAAAAATTGATGTAATCTCCACGCCTGGCAGGTATCTTGAGATAGCAATAGATGTCGGTTACATCGCAGGATAAAGCTGATGGCTATTACCCTAGAGCAGGGATCGGCAACCTATGAGCCGCGGGTCACCGAGTGACCCATTTGATAATTTCAAGTGACCTGCTTTACTTCCAAAAATAAAGTATAATATATAAAAATCAAAAATATTTGGAAAATACGAAAATATCTCGAACCAAAACATCTCTTTATGTTCACATTTTGATTGATTTTGACCCACGACTAAAAAACGACCCCTGCTCGAGAGAATCTTTCAGCTGGTTCTTACAGCACCCACGAGAATAAATGGAAGGATTCTGTTAATGTCGGGGCTGTACAGCAAGATGTGAGTATATGCGTGTGTAGTGTGGGGAATGTGTTTGTAGGCTTTAACAAATTGAGTACTCACGCCAAACACCTTATCGCACATGGGGCAAGGGAACTTGAGGGGTCGCTTGTACCCCTCATGGACTAACCGCCTGTGCTCAGTCAATGACCAGTTATTCACGTATGCCTGTAATCATTAAACGTGGTCAATTTTTATTTAAAACTAGCTGTGCCCGCGACTCCGTCCGCGTGGGCATTCGGTAAGAGCGAAATTAACCATAAAATTATTTCCTCCGATCTTAATAAGAATGAATGATAAATGATAGAGAGATGAAACAAACACCAAATGTTAGAGGAAGCTTGCCATAATGTAACAGTAATAACAGCATTCCAATCGGTTTAGCCGTTTCTGAGATTAGCGTGCACAAACGCACAGACAAACATACAAATCGACAAACAGACAAAATTTCTAAAAACTACATTTTTGGCTTCGGTAACATAACTACAACCTATATGGATGGTTTTTTTTTTTGAAAAAATATTCATTGTACAGACACGGCTCCCTTACGATTTTATTATATGTATAGATATGGTCAAACTTTAATGTCAAAATTAGGCCAATAAAAAATATATAAATTATTTTTGGCACATGTATAGTCAAACATCACGTATAAACGTCATTTACTGTCGACGTAGCTCAAAGGATTGCAAAGCTGAAGTGGCAGTGGGCGGGGCACATAGCACATGGAGTGGCGAGCTCGAACTGGAAAGGTAATGCGGATAATGCCGTGCCCCTGTAGTGGGGACGATATGGACTGGGGATGATGATGAAATCTATTACTATTATAAACTTGTTAAATATCAAATTTTCTAAATCAAAGATGTTTAAAAACAAACTACTCAGATCGATTAATTAAGGGCTTCTGAAACCAAATCCGTCGGTGTTTGTTTGTTTGTTCGAGCTTCACGCAAAAACCAGCGGGTAGATTTTGTTAAAGTTTTGATTTTGTTACAGTCTTAAAGGTACTATTCCGACATAAATAATGTTTCATCAAAATCGATCCAGTAGAATAGTAGATACAGCTTGATCCCTATTTTAGTAGCCGCTGTTAAGGTACGAGAGGTCAAGTAAAGGTCTCAAGCTTTTTATATAAATCTATCTATGGTTGTGTCGGGATTTCCAATGTAGCGGAAAACCGACAATCACGCGGGCGAAGCCGCGGGCAAAAGCTAGTAATATATAAGTTCAAATCACGAAATTAAAAAAAAAAAAAAGATATGTAAGCGATCTAACCGTCTGAAAATAACCACTAAACATAAAGACCTTGTCACATTTGTCGCACGTGAATGGTTTGATGTTCAGATGAATTCTGTTGGTGTGCCTCTCCAGGTCGCGGCGTATCGCGAAGCGCTTGTCGCAGTGCACGCAGCACAACCTGCAACAAACATCACGACACGACCTGACGAACCAGTGCAACCATCCATTGTACACTTCATGGCACTGAACAGAGTTGAATGGAGTGGTTCTTCACTTTAGTGATATATGAGTAATATTTTTTTGACCATCAACTATTTGGCGATAATTTCACTATTTTATTTTTTAACCATCAACCGTTTAGCGATAATATATGTATATGCATTATACTATTATAAAATTGTTAAATTTTGTAAAATAAAGATATTTAAAAAATTACTCAAATCGACTAATTAAGGGCTTCTAAAACCAAATCCGTCGATGTTTGTTTATTTGCTTGTTCGAGTTTCACGTAAAAACCAGCGGGTGGATTTTGGTCAAACTGTTACAATCTTAAAGGTGTTACTATTCCAATTTAAATAGTTCGGCATGTTTCATCAAAATCGGTCCATTAGAATTGAAGATTTTTGAACAGCTTGATTATTGATCCGGCTGCTAAAAATTTGCAATTTTTTGTGACCCCCTAATTTTTCCACTAGTATAATTACAGAAAAGTGAAAAGAAAAATGAATAAAATTATTCGAATCTCTGCCAGGGAAGTTATATAAACAGTTTACAGACGATGTTTGACGGAATAAAGGCCAAAAGTATTTTCTCTGATCTCCACAATATTTTCCAAAGAGCAGCTGATATGGCAAGTATCTGAGAGTTTCTTTTGTTGAATCAGTTGTTAAATTGTTGTTCTGAAGCTTACGGCGAGTTGCCACATGAATAACACAGTGGCGCCCCCATTATTTTCTACTCTTTTTTGCCAAGTCATACATATTTCTGTGTAGCGCCGGCGTCATAATAGAGTCATCTCCTCCCGTGTATGCTGTCAGAACTGGCTAAGAGATGTACGAAGATACCGGGGCAGCAGCGTTACAGCCAATCAGCCTGGAAACATTTTTGTGTTTATAATACTGTTAGCGGATAAATAAAGAAATAAATATTTTTTACATTTTTTTTTTAATTTACCTAAGTGGATATTTAACATTATACATATTAAACGAAATTTAATATGTACAACTAACTTCTAACGCTACTTATAAGCGACTGATGCGAGAGTGCGAGGCGCGCGGTAGCTAGCGCAAACTGGTTTATTCCAGTTTTAGTCACGGTGTGTACAAACACTACTACACACACAAAAATGTCTCCAAGCTGAAGTCACCCGTGACTTACGACCAGGAATATCATTCCAATACATTTTTTTTTTCGTTTCTATTAGCGTTAACAATTGTGGAAAGTCAACCTGGCTAGGGGGGCTGATCTGTAATCGTTATGGTGTAGACTTCAAATGCACATTAGATAAATGTATCTGTCTATGTGGGCTGCGGATATCCAATTTTCTACGTTAAACGATCGTAGCAGATGAAAAGAAGTGGTCTCTGTCTACTCCAATGGGAAAGAGATGTGACTGTATGTATGTATTATATACTATAGTCTCTGCCTACCCTTATGCCATATCGGCGTGAGTGTACAATGCGATTCAAATGAGAATAGGATCGACTTCGCGCCATATTGTGACGTCATAGCTTTTTAATTCAAACTAATAATGACTTTAAATAATTAAATATTATATTTGGCTAATTTATTATTACTTAACGTTTTTATTTAAATTTGATGTGACTTTTTTAAACAAAGTCTACCTTGCAAAACGTACTTTTCATGTGACATTTGACAGATAGAGGTCATTGACGTTCCTATTCTTATTTGAATCGCATTGTATATATGTATATATATCTGTCCACAGTTGTTTTCATCTTATGATGAGTTTTCAATGTCTAAATACTTTAATGAATGTACGTTAAACGCTTGATCCAAACGCCCTTTGTTACGTCTGAACAATAAAATTAACAAACTGCAATCTTCTATCTATACTATTATAAAATTGTTAAATGTCAAATTTTCAAAAATCATAGATATTGAAAAATAAACTACTCAGATCAACTAATCAAAAGGGCTTCTGAAACCGAATCCATCGATGTTTGTTTGTTTGTTCGGGCTTCACGCAAAAACCAGCGGGTAGATTTTGGTTAAACTGTTACAGTCTTAAAGGTATCAGACTTAAATAATAGGGTATGTTTCATCAAAATCGGTCCAGTAGAATTGAAGATACAGCTTGATCCTCGTTTAAGTAGCCGCCGCTAAGGTACGAGAGGTCAAGTAAAAGAGGTTATAAGGTTTTTTATATAAATCTATGATTGTGTCGGAATTTCCCATGTAGCAGAAAACCGACATTCATGTGGGCGGATCCGCGGACAAAAGCTAGTAAAGTATAAAATTATTATCACGGTAGGTAACGAACACTGTGACGACAAGTCGCACGCTCAGAATGAAACTGACTCAATACAGAATTTTGAGAAAAAGTCACACACAGAGAGAATGACTTTAAAAAGGACGCCTTTCAAAACAGGATTTGAAAAAATGTCACTTTTCAATTAAATATAGATCAATTTATATTTTAGCCTCTGTTACCCCGTGTAATATTCCCCACACCCCGTTATAACGAAACATATTTTTTACTTCTCAGAAATGTAAAAATTTTCAGTTAGGTCAGTTTCATTCTGTCTGACAGTAATCCGTTCATTCACAAGTTATCTACCGGTGGATGGGTCGCTGGTGTCCTCGCTGGCCGAAAGACGTGTTGTTTATCTTTCGATAGGTGAGTAGCCAATGACGGGACTATTTAAAACAAATATATCTAACTAGCATGTTACAATACTTTAAAAATAAGTCATGAATGACGAATAGGCCTATCGCGCAGATGCTATGATGATAAATAGATCTACATGGATACTAACGGTAACTCTATATAGTTGACGTGCGGCGCCGCCGTCTTCAGGTGATTCTTCAATATTAGATCCGACTTGAAACTCCTGAAACAAGTTTTTATAGTACGGATAAATCAGAATGGTGGCGTACTGCGTCTAGTGTTTGTACACGCAGTGACTGAAACCGGAATGAACCAGTTTGCGATGACTACCACTTACCTCACACTCTCGCATCAATCACTTATAACTAGTGTTAGAAGTTACACATATTAAATTTAATATGTATAATATCAAGTACCTGCCTATAAAAATAAAAAGATATAAAAGTATTTATTTATTTATTTGTTACACTAATACAAACGCAAAGCCGTATCCAAGCTGATTTGTCTGTAAATTGATTTAATACCCGAATACCTTTGTGTACATTGATGTACATACATGTGAAGTATTTAAAATGCTCCGACTTTTATAAAAATACATACCTCACACAATAATTGTGTAAATTACTGTGTGGCGTCGTCGTAATAATAGCGTCACTCCATCTCTCCTGTGGATGCTGTGAGGACCAGCTCAGTTGTTACCCATTGGTAACAGCTTGTTATTAAACTAAAATCTACTGCGAACCCCAAGACGCCTGCTAAGCGTGGAGTTCGCGTATCCATACGCCAAATCCCCCCATTTAAAGGAGGAGTTCCATGTCCAGTGGTGGACTTCCACAGGCTGATGATGAAGATACATAATATCTTAAGAAGATCTCGGTTCAAATTACAAGCGATTGACTGTACTTGCTCTTGAGACGAGCCGTGAAAGCCGTGAAAGGTCGATAGAGACCACTTTGGGTACGAACCCAAAGTGGTCTCTATCGACCCCCAGGGGTCGACGATGACCTGCAAGGGGACCACACCAATTGTCAAAAACACCTTTGAAATTTATGAAGTAGCAGAATTAGCTAGATAGGGGGTATATCTAAAACAGAAAAACATGGCGAGTGGTCTACACGACCTAAAAGCTTGGAGATCTCCGGTGTAAAGCATCGCATTGTATTTTTATATAAAAATACAATTGTATTTCACACTCCACTCACACCCATTTTCACATTTCTTTCGCCTAGGGGAGCGTCCATTAATCACGTGAGGCTCGAGGGGGGCGGGGGGTCCGGACGAAATCAGGAAATGTCACAAGAGGGTGGGGGGGTCTAGTGAGATATCACGTGTATTTATTTTTTTCTTTGAACGCGCGATTTCTAAACTGAACAATGGCGCGTGATATTAAATAACTTGTACTAAAAAAATACACGTGATTTTGGGTAGGGGCGAGGGATTAGTCTAACCTCACCACGTATCACCAAGGGGAGGGGGGGGGGGCGGGGGGTTTAAAAGTAGCTAATTAAACATCACGTAATTAATGGACGCCCTCTAACAAGCAGGTAGGTGGATGTATCCACATTTATTCACATACCCACTTAATAATTAATTACAAGTGAAACCAAGCTATTTCAAACAATGATATAAACATACGAGGCTATACTGACTTGTCGCACTCGACGCAGTAGTAGTCCCGCCGGTGCGAGTGCTTCGTGTGGTGTATCTTGAGCTGGGAGGGCGCTTTGAAGGCCATGCCGCACTCCTGACACACGTACTTCTTTGTTACAGAACCACATGTCACTTCTTTTGTATGCATCCTGTTTCAATTCGTAAATCATTCATCAGTCC
>WUAW01025372.1:0-13102 GCA_017165845.1 Thaumetopoea pityocampa
TATATATATATATATATATATATATATATATATGTGTATATGTATGTAAAGATAACTCTAAACACTGTTCTTTCACGCAGGGAGACAGATGAAATCGGCACACAGGGTCAAAGAGACTCTGGAAGAAGAATTGGTGAAAGGATCACTGACACTACATTCTGGCGTAACGAGGTTAGTGACGTGGGTCCCTCGCCCGCAGCATACCCACGGTAGGGTGACTCACCACGAGATCACGTTTAAGAATTATAATGAACTACAAATATACCCTCGGAACAATGCGCATTCTGATTCTGTCCAATATCGGTCACGTTCTCGCAATCTTGGTATTTTCAAAGACTAAGATTTTTTTAAATGTATTGTTTCAATGACATTATGACAAAAAATTCTTGATGATGTGAATTGATCATGAACCATGAAGAATCATATTATGAACAATATTGTATAGGATAAACGTTTAATTACGGATACGTTTGAAATAAAAGAAATTAAAATAACAGACCAAAGTTGGGAAGAGCTCTGCGCCAATACGCGAGGACAACGTTCGTGTCGAAGCAAGGGACCATGTACAGATTGCAAAACCTGTCCAAAAACCTTATCATCAAAATTCGATAATAGTCAACAGGTGTCGATAAGAAATGGGCGTGGTATAATCTACGTATATACTATTATAAAATTGTTAAATGACAGATTTTCAAAAATCAAAGATATTTAAAAATAAACTACTCAGATCCACTAATTAAGGGCTTCGAAACCAAATCCGTCGATGTTTGTTTGTTTGTTTGGGCTTCATGTAAAAACCAGCGGGGAGATTATGGATGGATTAACTGATTTTCGTTAACAGTCTTAAAGGTACTATTTCAACTTAAATATTGCGGCATATTTCGTCAAAATCGGTCCAGTAGAATTGAAGATACAGCTTGATCTCTGTTTTAGGAGTCGCCTTTAAGGTACGAGAGCTCAAGTAAAACTGACTATAAGGCTTTTTATATAAATCTATGATTGTGTCGGGATCTCTCATGTAGCGGAAAACCGACATTCACGCGGGCGGAGTCGCGGGCAAAAGCTAGTACCTACTATTAAAACACTCCTCAACTCTTGTCACGTCTCAGACGTAGTTGAAGGTAACACATAACATAGGCACTATTGTAATATAGACAATTTTTTCATACGCTGATCTAGCCCCAAATTAGGATTACCTGTGTCTTGAGTACTAGACAACGACATACATATATAGATAAATGCTAATACGTGTAAAGATCCTTGACTCGGGTACAAACATTCGTGCTTATAACACAAAGTTTGTCCCTACCACGATTCGAATTCGGGACTGATTGGCACATAAAGCAGGGTTCACTGAACTAATCGGTCGTCAACTATGAGTAGTTTGTCTGTGTCAGGTGTCGATAGAGATGGAGAGGCTGGTGGCGACGTGCGAGAAGTTGAACGACACGCGGCGGCAGCTGGAGCGCGCCATCGCCGGCATCGAGGGCCCGCTGCACATAGTGCAGGAGTGCCTCTACCACAGGGAGAAGAGACAGGGTCCGTATGATTACCAGTTGAAAGAACGAAAGAAGAAAGCGAACACATTTATTCAGAACGACCACAACACATAGAGTTAACGAAAAAGTAACACAAATAAAATTCACAAAGTAAAAGAAAAGAATATACATATATTAATTAGATAGGTTTATAAGCGCAATATCCTGGTTACTTTATTACACGCCTGTCCGAGAAGGTTGACGATTACAGTCGCAGTGGTGTTAATGTGCGAGAGACGGAGGAGGTTGTTTCATCCAAAGAGCGAAAAGATATGAAAAATTGCTGGCCCGGATAACTAGTGCGTAGCGAATAAATGGCGAATGTGGCGCCGAACATGAAGAACAGAATAATGACAAGCTATATATATATATATATATATAGTTAAATTACAATCCTGACGACGATTGACAACGTTCATAAAAACTCTTATAATTAGATACATAGTTAATACCAAGGTGTAGTTTAGAAACAACAGAGGCAGGTATTGGATCTAATATTCATGCTTATTGTCTAGGATTGGAACAAGTCCATGACGCGGTAGAACAATCTCTTCTAAAAGAAGTCGCCATTTTGCGCGAATGTCAGGACAAGTTCAGGAGTATGCTCGAAAAGGTAACAGCTCGTAGTTTTTTTTTTATTTATAGTAATTATTTTGCTCTCTTATTATATTCACGACACAAGTGACTAAATGAAGCCACATCCCAATTATCGCTGATAAGCGGGAAAAGATAACTCGACATCATTAATCAACTTTAAAGAATATCTTTTAAGTCGGTAATAACTTTATCTTAAGAGGTCTGAAGCCAAAACAACATTCAGTATATTTTTAATACAGTTCTCCTACAATACTTTTGTGGGAATTCACGATATTGAAACCAGTGAGATATGTGAATAGGGTCCACCCAGGTGTGGGTGAAATGGGAAAAGCAAGAACACTTGCTTTCACAGGAACGTTGTCATAAAAATATGACGAATATCACATTGTCACCTAAACACAGGTGCGGCAACAGTCGAAGAACTGTCGCGCGACGCAGCACGAGTTGGAGACGGACATGCGCAACAAGGAGTACGCGCTGGGCATCGACTCCATGTGCCATCAGCTCAACAACTTCTCCAAGGTAAGTTCTTCAAGAGCAATAGATGTTTTACGCATAATCCCATGTATATATGAAGAGGTAGTCGCAGACATGTATTACAAAGTTCCTGGTAACAGCAGGACCGTCTTGAGCAGCTTTCTTCTGGTTATCTTTTACATCCGTCTGTCGGAAGTAAGTACTCAGTGTTTTTCTTAAGATCCACCAACTTTTTCTACAATTGTCTTGTTCTTAACTTACTTTTATCGAATCAAAGTGTTTCGTTTTAGAGTTTTAAAATCTACTTCATTTAGAGAGTGTTACAGAAAAAATATATCAAAGAACGTAGCAGTCGGCCAGTTCACCCGATTGTAATCGGCCCGTAGACATTTACAAGTTTCTAGAAACATGTAAATGTCTGTAAGCCAATAATGTAATGTGATCTTGTAATGTCCATCAGTTTATACCAATTACTTAACTGTTTCCATTTTCAATGTTGTGAGATGCTGATCGATGTCTAGCTGCTTCGAAGGACCGCAGCCATTATGCTTCCTGTGCTGTGATTCATCATCATCAACAATATTAGCAAGTAAAATTACACTACTGGACATGAGCCTCCTTTTCAAAATAAGGAACTTGCCACAATTGGCACGCATATTGCAGTAGATTTCAATTGGATAACAGGATAACGCTACTGCCTATTATCCTGGTACATCCATTAGCTGGTTCTACCAGCATCCAAGAGAATATGTGGAGTGACGATATTATAATTGCGACATCACCCAGCTGAACCTGTGATTGTGGGGACTTAACATCGCCACCGTACAGGCCACGACAGCACTCGGTGGTAGATTAAATGTGAGGCCGTGCGTGGCGTTCACTGCCGCGAGCTGCCGAGAGAAGCTCGCTTACCGCTGGATGGGATAATCTTGTAAATAAAATGAAGTCAGACTACTGTGGCGCTCTGTGCCCCGTTACTGTACCCCGTGAGTAAGGCCCGCGGGCGGTCAGGGTCTCCAATTCTACGCGGGCATCGAGCGTTACGACCCCACGGTGTGCGACGCGGCGCGCTGGGCCGCCGCCAGCGCGGCCACGCTGCAGCGCTCCCAGTCGGAGCGCGCCAAGGCCGTGCAGATGCTCTCTGGTAATGTGTACACCTTTATGTATTGAACGGATTTCCTTCTAATTAGTTTGATCCACGTCGCCCTCAACACCCTTCGTGGCAAACTCTTTGCTAGTCTCTTTACTGTCTAGCTTCTTAAGTATATCACGTACGGTAATGTTTCATCTTCATCTTCAGTCCATGGGAGTCCACTGTTAGACATCCTTAAAAAGGAGGGATTTCTTAAAATCTGCACAGTTGGTAGGCATTTAGTAGATATCAGTACATTTTGATTTAATAACACTCTGCCCATTATCCTGGTACATCCCTCAGCTGGTTTTCACAGCACCACGGGCAGAGCTGGAGTGACGCTGTTATTATGTCGGCGACACGCAGCAGTCAATATACGGGCCGTTCTAAACAGTGGGGGTGAAGAATGGGTTACCGAAGTGAAGATGATGGCTAGCTTTACCGAAGCATGCAGAGTTCTGTTTGGGTGGACCTGTTTACCCTTGCTATTCGGGGAAACGCAATGAGGAACTATTGAACCTAATAAAAATGGCGACATCGTGGTTCGCCACCCGACACGTCTCATTTCCCGCGGGGCCGAAAAGTGGGCTACGGATAGCCACTTTACTCGTAGCAAGTTGAAAGAAGTGGTCTCTGCCTACCCCAATTCTTCGGTATTATAGTGGTCAGTAGACCCATCTGTCACGTGGGAGACCGGGGTTCGACTCCCCGTTGGAGCTAGGGCAAAAGGCGTGATTGTGTGTATGTATGCAACTCGGAAGGATAATGGTAAATGGTGTGGGTGTTTGTGTAAACACATGACGCCCGTGCTGTAGACACGGAGAACCTGATCAACGTCTCTGCCACCGAGATCTGGGACCAGTGGAGCAACACGAACAGCGCGTTCACGCGTCGCATCGCCGAGACCATCGAGATCAAGAACAAGCTGCAGCTCCACCTGCACAAGGTACCGCAGGCGTGCGCACGGACCCGTCGACTCCGTGAGGGTATAGACCCAAGGACCGGTTCCACCGGACTAGAAATAATGTCGTTTAGAAATTGCATTTTGGTAGTTGTATTAAAAAATATATATGTACAAACTTTTGCCCGCGTGAATGTCGGTTTTTCGATACATGGGAAATCCCGAAACAATCATAGATTATATAAAAAGAACCATTTTTACTTGAGCTCTCGTACCTTAACAGTAGCTATTAAAACAACGATTTAATTGTATCTTTAATTCTACTAAACAGATTTTGATGAAACATGCCGCAGTATTTAAGTCGGAATAGTACCTTTAAGACTATAACAGTTTAACCAAAATCTACGAGCTGGTTTTTGCGTGAAGCCCGAACAAACAAACAAACATCGACGAATTTGATTTCAGAAGTCCTTAATTAGTCGATCTGAGTACTTTTTTTAATATCTTTAAAAAAATTGACAATGTGTGTACAAAATTTTGTGATGATCGGTTGAGTAGTAAATCTGTGAAAGCGTGATAAACAAACAAACGAACTCACACTCGCATTTATAATATTAGGATTAGCACTAATCATGCCTGTATGGGTGAAGTGTACTCCCTTGTATACTACTTGATCGATTGTGCTCAAATAATTACGTTATATTCGACAAATTATGGGAAAGTTTATGAAGCGGTTTGAAGATATCATATTATCAGAGGTCGAAGTGTGGCAAGAGTGATAGTATCTGTAAGTGTATGAATGCACGTACTTTTTTACCTCTGCACTACCCTAAGGTTGACTGGTAAAAAATGCCTAAGGCATCAAGTCCCTCTGTATATGTTTGAAGTGTAAATAAGTATCGGAAAGGGGAAGATCTTCCGACCAGACGGGTGTTATGTCTGGCGGGGCCTGCCACCGCCCCGACGGTTGATGTTGGACGTTGTATATACGCTAAGATGTTATCAAACTTCGTTAGCGTGATTCAGCCTTCTATGATAATGACGTCATTCAAGAGTTGCGCCATCTGTTGTGGATATGTGGTACTATGTAACGAAGTAAGTCGCCACATATGTGTATCTACAATGGAAGGTGGCGGGGACCAATTCCAAATGTACCACAACAGATCCAGCAAGAGATATTCGACGTGGAGAAGACGCTGGAGCTGCTGAACAAGGCGATCGAGGACAAGCTGCAGCCCATGAAGGTGGCGCACACGCGGCTGCAGGCGCGCACCAACCGGCCGCACCTCGAGAAGTGCCGCGACGAGGCGCAGAACAGGTCCTCGCCGTGCAGCATGCGTCTCGTGTGGAGCGCACGCCCAGCGGGCACTGTACTCCGTGGACATTTCCAAAAGACTCGAGACCAGGGCCCGGAACCCGGTTAAATTTTGAAACCGGATTGGCTATTAAGTACATAGGACCATAATCATTTCGGTTTTGTTCCTTCAAACCGGTATATTAAACGTTATTTGCAAAAAAGTTCTCTAAGCTTAGCGTTCATTAACCGGTATATTCTTGAAATTTCTTTGATGTAACGCCGCCGAGAATAGTCTCAAAAGAGCGCTTATTTTGCTATCTGCCGCGTTTGACTTTGACCGGTTTATTTCGGTTATAGAGCGAAATGCTTATCCGTTTCGTTCTGAACGCAAACGATGGACGAAACCGTTAATAACCTTTACCATCCGGTGTATTTTGAAACGGTTCCTAGCCATGTTCGAGACTGATCGCCGGTACTGTTCCGGTTCACGAGTAGTCGCCATGCTACTCACAGTTCTGGTGATGATTGCGGGGATTTAATTCACCGGTGGTTAAGTAGTGTTAAGCGCGAACCACAATCGAAAAGGTCGCGGGTTTATTCATGGGCTATTTCGATCTCATGTACGGTCTACATTGTAGACACAAATGTGCGTAACGGAGAAGGAAAACTTCGTGAGGAAACCTGCATGCTCGCATGGGTGTGTGAAGTTTATCAATCCCCACTAGGCCAGCGTGATACGGCCTTACCTCCCTCCTGATAAGGGGGGCACCCTCTCATGGTTGGAGGAGGCTCATGTCGTGCCGTAGGATAATGAATAGCTTGATAATGGTAATGATACACGAGACTGGTCGCGTAACGCAATAAGATCTCCACGCCACCACTCTCATACTGTACAGCATCTGAAGTCCTATATTCTGCTTGTATACTGTCGTTTCGACGTAGAAGTTGATTCGTCGCTCGTGTCCTATTTGAGACTGTAAGTACAATACATTAGAGAAGACTCCGTCAGGGTAGAAAAGATTTAGTGTGCTACAGTGGACTATTGTTTGAACAGGGACGTCGAACCGCGTAGTTGGGCCGGTGACCTAGTCAAGGTCAAAGTATTCAGTCATTGGAGAGACAGCCTATGTTCAAAAGTGGATATCACTGGGCTAACTTATCATGAAGGAAGTGTGCACGCGCAGGTTAGTGAAGGAGGTGTGCGACCTACAAGAGACTATGGAGAACCTCCGGTCGAAGATCGCGACGGCGGAGGGCACGCACCAGACGCTGCTGGGCGTGCGCGCGGGGCTGGAGGCCGACCTGCGCAACAAGGCGACCACGCTGTTCATCGACCGCGACCAGTGCATGGGCCTGCGCCGCGGGTACCCCGTCACCGCCGCCATCAAGGCGTAGCGCGCGCCCCGGGACACACGCAAATTCATCGTGCAGTAAATGCAGTTTACACAGAATGGGCGTTGTTATTTTTTAATCGTAAACGGCATTTAATGACTATAATGGTGGTTAATGAAAATTAGGAGGCATTGAGGTTGTACAGAGGAAGCGTAGGCAGGTTAAAAATATATATAGTCTCAAAAAGACAAGAAGGAAATAGGATATCCTATCATAAAACAACATGTAACATAATAAAATGCACATCTTGAAAGTAGTTTGTTCAGAATTGACTACGGAATCCATTTCAGCCATTTTTAATATAGGTAATTTTTTATCCTAAAAACAATAAAAAAAATTGGTTACCCTTGTGTAAAACAGTCGAATCAAACGAAAATGGAACGTAAATCGATGCTATAAAGTCTAAAAAAATTGTAAACGAATTCAATTTTATGCAATATATAAAAAATAAGAATCTATACATATAATAAAATCGTAAACGCGCCGTGTATGTACAATGAATATTTTTTCAAAAAAACCATCCATGCAGGTTGTAGTTGTGTTACTGGAGCCAAAAATGTAGTTTTTAGAAATTTTGTCTGTTTGTCTGTTTGTATGTGTGTTTGTGCGCGCTAATCTCAGAAACGATTGAACCGATTTGAATGCGGTTTTCACTATTGCATTGTGGCAAGCTTCCTGTAACATTTAGTGTTTGTTTCGATCCAATCGGTCCACAAACAATAAAGTTAATTGAAATAATATGCGATATTCTAGAAACGCGCTTCGGTCGTTTTAACTAAAACTTTTGTTGACTGTTTTACTTAAAACGATGACCGCACGTTTATATGAACACAAGGAACACATATATACATATAATAAAATCGTAAACGAGCCGTGTCTGTACAATGAATATTTTTTTCAAAAAAAACCAACCATACAGATTGTTCCTATGTTACCGGAGCCAAAAAAATATTTTTAGAAATATTGTCTCTGTTTTTCTGTGCATTTGTACACGCTAATCTCAGAAACGGCTAAACCGATTTGAATCCTGTTTTTACTGTTGCATTATGGCAAGCTTCCTCTTACATTTGGTGTTTGTTTGATCTATCTATCATTTATTCTTATTAAGATCAGAGAAAATAATTTTATGTATAATTTCGGTCTTACCGAATGCCCACGCGGACGGAGTCGCGGGCACTGCTAGTCATAAATAAGAATCTAAGAATCATAGTCTTATAACAGTTTTAATTAACGATTACGTAATGATGCAATAATTCGCGTTATTGCGTTACACGCTACGCGACCCACTCATACCAATAAGGTCATTGTACTCGTATTTTCAAATTATTATTATGGCTGGGTCGTCGTCCGCCGCTGTGACGTCACACTACAGCTGATGCCTGTGCGAGCGTAGTAGGTATCCAAACTGTTCGCTCGCTATAGGACAAATAATACGTAAACGTAAAATACGTACGTGTATGTTCGGACTATGAGGCGCACGGCGGGCTGTCACCCCAACCTCGTAGACATTCCCTGCCGTCATCATTTTCTTGGAGGCCTTCCGGGCCGTCGACCTCGCCCCGACTGTATGCCAACCCTCAGTCGATGGGTTGACGCCGACTTTCTGCCCGCCGCCAGCAGAGGACTTAGGCTTCTGTACAGTCTGTCGTTGCGAGCCGCCGCGCTAGCTTGGGGGGCCGCGTTAGCTGAGGGGATGGAGGCCTTCTTTTTCTTTGTCAACCTCTCGCCGGCACTAGCGAGGGGTCGACAGCCCGACGACCGACCAACCGACGTCGACGGTGTCGTCTCTGTCTCAAATTGCCGGGCTCGCAGTGCCTGCTGGGCGGGGCGGGCCGGGCATTATTAAATAAACAGTTCAATTGCATTACATCAGCTTTATATTTCATCAATAAAACTTAACAAACAATAAAAAAATGTTAAACATTCGCATTCACCTGATTTCTTTTTAATTCAACTAAACATAATTACACAATGCATTAGTAGACTATGGTGTAACAAAAACAACTAAAACTACTCCTCTAGCGACACTCGCTTCAATCACTGAAATCCACCCTCATTCTCTTTCTTGACTTTGTTCCTCATCTTGCATTGTTAGTTCATTTTATTTTCTAAACTTCACTCATTTCCTCACATAAGTGGGTACGGGTAACTTCATGCCCTCTTTAGCCTCAAAAAATGTGTATGAAAGTACAATTTCATCAACATATTCCATTTTTGGGTCTTCTATAAATTCTGGATCAATATAGAAAAATACTGGCATGTCAACCTGCAATGAATAAATACACAATACAAGAACAATAGACACTAGTCTCCCGAGACTACCCGCAGCTGGAGAGAACACTACGGTCAAACCAGCTTGGAGATCGCGTTTATGGTCAGCAGATAAAAAAATAAACAAATGTACCTTATACTATTATGAAACTGATGAATGTCAAATTTTCAAAAGTCAAAGATATTTAAATACCAAGTACTCAGAACGAGTAATTAAGGCTTCTGAAACTGAAATCCGTCGATGTTTGTTTGTCGGAGCTTCACGCAAAAACCAGCTGGTAGATTTTGGTCAAACTATTACAGTCTTAAAGGTACTTTCCAACTTAAATACTGCGACATGTTTCATCAAAATCGGTTCAGTAGAAATAAAGATACAGCTTGATCCCTGTTTTAGTAGGCGCCCTTAAGGTACGAGAGCTCAAATAAAAGTGGTTTATATGCTTTTTATATAAATCTATGATTGTTTCGGGATTTCCCATGAAGCGGAAAACCGACATTCACGCGGGCAGAGCCGCGGGCAAAAGCTAGTACTATGATAAAATTGTAAAATATCTAATTAAGGTCAACCTGAGGGTGTCCAGAGGGGCGTGCGCCATAATTTCTTCGTAATCGTATTTCTTTCCGACTTGCTCGACAAATATTGTGATAGCTCGACTAATATGCATTACATAAATATAATTTACAGCCTATAGCACTCAGGAATAATGTAGCTTTCTACCGGTGAATTTTTTTTTAGAATTGGTTTATTAGTCCAGAGATTACCCCTTACATACAAACTTACAAACAAACAAATTTTACCTCTTTATAATATTAGTATATAATGGTGCCGATTCTCTTGTAACAGAACTTAACATAATTTGGTCTCTCCCTATCTTTTTCTAATGTCAAAAGCCAAAACGAGATAGCTACAATTTTTGGTGCTGTCAGTTTCGTTTAGGAATGTCAAATTTAAAAGATTTGGCGCAATTTCGGAACACACGGACTAAAATACGCAAAAACGCAACATTCGGTACTCGCTATAAATGTTTGTTATCTCGTTTTGGCGTTTGACATTAGAAAAATATAGAGAGCGACCAAATTTAGTTTAGTTCTGTACAACAGAATCGGCACCAATATTAGTATAAGCTATAAAATTCAATTTTTTATTTGCCAAATGAAAGCATACTATTAAATTTGTTTTAATATATCAAAACTATTTAATTAGCTCTTAACATTGTTATTTTTTCCATTCGAGTTAATGCAGTTTTGCCTTTAACCTATTTTGTTGACTGGCAGCCAAGCATTCTAATTGTGTGGAAACCTTAAATGAACGTGGGAACGCAATGAGGAACTTTAACACCTTTGAACCTTATAAAATGTCGGCATCGTGGTTCGCCATCCGATACGTCTCGTTGCCCGCGGGGGCGAAATGTAGGCTGTGGGGTAGCAACTCTGCTACATTACACGATCGTAGCAGGTGAAAAAAAGTGGTCTTTGCCTACCCCAATAGGAAAGAGGCGTGACTGTATGTATGTAGTTTGTACTATGGTCTCTACCTACCCTTATGGAATATCGGCGTGAGTGTATGTATGTATGCTAATTAAATGAAGCTGCAATGGTTTAATAATCTCAGTGGTTTAATTTATGTCTGTAGACACGAGTGTCAATTCTGTTGTAACACAGATTAAATTTTGGCTCTGCTTCCTTTTTCTAATTCCAAACACCAAAATGAGATAGCAAACGGTTTTAGTGAGTACTAATCTACATTTCTGTCAAAAGATACAAAAATTGTTGCATTTCTGCGTATCTTTAATCGACACGTTGCGAGGCTATGTCTAAATTCGTATGCAGAACTTAATTTTGAGGTGTCTAAACAAAACTAATTTTAGCTATGTTTTGTTACAGGAGAATTTACAACATTACCTTTTCATGTGGATTCAGCTGTTGTTCTTCAAAACAGAAGCACTGTATCTTGTTGAAGTACTGGCCGGCCTCGAATGGTATCACGTTGTATGTGCTTATACCAGTCACGGTTTTGTTTGTTGGATTCCGTGCTGTGTAGAATGCTAGAGCTGTTTCACCAGGCACCACCTTTAATGTACCACGGAACATGAAATCTTTTTGCTGAGATTAATAGTAATGGATAAGACCTTGTAACAAGGGTCCTTGTCACCAACTGATGGGGCATATTGATTGATATATGGAGAACGGGAAAAGTATGAATTTTAAATACAGTTAAAAGCACATGAATGGCGGCGCCGGCGGGGTAAGTTTCGACGAGCAAGATCGGTCAAGCAAGTCAAGTGAGTGGACTTAGGACTTTGATATCTTTGTATTTGGCTACATTTTTTGAATCCCTAGGGTGCAACTGTCCTCATTGGCGACGGCCTTGCCTTGTATGTTCATTGGTGATCTAGTAAATACATAAGTGATCTAGTGGTGCCAGACACGGCTTGCGATCAAAAAGGTTGTGGGTTCAATTCCTGTCCTATGCCACTGAGTTATTTCTAATTCGTTTATGGTCAACATTGTTGACACCAAAGTGTTCAATGGAGAAGGAAAACTTCGTGAATAAACCTGCATGCTTACATGAGTGTGTGAAGTCTACTAATCTCCACTAAGTTAGCGTGGTTGATACAGCCTAATCCCCCTTCTGATTAGGGGGTAATCTGTGCCTCTGTAGTAGTCAGGACTGGGGATGATGTTAAGATCTTATTTCTAATTAGAGTATCGAAGGCCTTGGTTTATTCCCCAGAAGGCACAGTAACATTATGACGGTTTCTCTAGTGTTTGGAAGGCACATAAAATACTAGGTTCTTGTTGGTATTTTAACAATAATGTGGGGACCTTATGGGGATGATGTCAGAGGGCAATTTGTCATTTTGATACAGTCACATTGGCAGCAAAAAAACTACAGACCCTGATGCAAAAAACAATAGACCCTGACGCAAAAAACAGACCCTGATGAAATAAACAACAGACCCGATGCAAAAATCGAAATAATGCTAGGTCAAGAGAGTTAGAATTTTTAAATCTTTTTATATAAATATCTCATGGATTTAGACACATAGGTGCTGATTCTGTTGTAACAGAACTTAACTAAATTTCGTCTCTCCCTATCTTTTTCTAATGTCAAACGCCAAAACGAGATAGCAAACATTTATTGCGAGTACCGACTTATGTTTCTGTGAAATGGTTAAAAAAAAAATGTTGCGTTTTTGCGTATTTTTAGTCCGTGTGTTCCGAAATCGCGTCTAAATCTTTTAATTTTGACGTTTCTAAACAAAACTGACAGCACNTGTTGCGTTTTTGCGTATTTTTAGTCCGTGTGTTCCGAAATCGCGTCTAAATCTTTTAATTTTGACGTTTCTGAACAAAACTGACAGCACCAAAATTGTAGCTATCTTGCTTTGGCATTTGACATTAGTAAAAGATAGGGAGGGATTTAATTTAGTTAAGTTCTGTTACAACAGAATCAGCACCTATGTGTCTAAATCCATGAGATATTTATATAAAAA
>WUAW01025397.1:2761-15276 GCA_017165845.1 Thaumetopoea pityocampa
CTCGCCTTTGTACATTTATTTTTAATAACCATATTTTTTGTGATTTGTACAATAAAGAATTAAAGAAAATTACAAAGTAGCTGATTATATATTATATATAGTATTATTTTAGAATAGAATAGTCTTTATTGCACACAAATTAAAAAATAAATATTAAAAAATGAAATAAAACAAGAAATAGAAAGTGTACAAGTGTACACTGTTTGTTAAGTAAAAATATCTGCTTATTTTTTATTATTGTGTAAAAATATCTAATAATTTTTTATTATTGTGTATAAATATCTGTTGTTATTGTGTAAAAGTATCTGCTTAGTTACGTTTCAGTTATTTTTTACGCTATTGTTTCAGTTCGTCGGAGATCAGTCAGCGCACCACCACCAGCGGGTCCGACGCGTCGGCGGATCAGAGCGCGCGACCGCACACCAGCGTCAACAGTCTGCAAGTGCTCCACAAAAACAGACACCACTGAGGACGTTTAACGCGGGCGAGGGTGATAAGCTTTGTGTGGTGTGCTGAAAATAGCATAACACGGCTGTGCAGTGCGCCGCGAGCTGGGCCTCGCGCAAGAAATTATGTGATTGTGGGATAAAAGTGGCAACGGATATATAATTTATACCAATAAGCAATGTATTCGGAAATGGCGTCTGTTCTCGTCTCCTCTCGCTTGCACTATAGCGTGCGTTAATTAACTCTGTCGTTGGCAAAATTTAAAACGACTCGCGGATGATATCCCCTTAATTTTAATTTATGATACTTATCATACAAATTTCTATTTACGAAATTGTTATTAAGAATAATATTATTTACAGTCAAAAATCAATCATCTAAGACTGTGTGTGAAATATATATTTTTTAATGATATTAGTTCGTATTATCTCGCATGCACTATTATAAGACTGTGCGAATGAGAGGAAACGATAACGAATATAATTTCGCCCTTCTCTATTGTCAAAAGTAAACCCCCGAGTACCAAAACATCTCGCTTTTACACTTAGATAATTTCCTTATTCGCCCCGACTTATACCTAATTTCAGAGCGGTCATAAATTATATAACGGATTATACCCATTAATGTATGAAATTGTTTAGATATATAAACCTTTGGCAAAATCATAAGATTTTGCCAAAGGTTTATATATCTAAACAATTTCTTCATTGATTGCATCATAAGATGCAATCAATGAAGAACAGAACGAAAAATCTGAGACTTTGGCAGTTGTTAAAATTGTCATCAAATACAATATTTGTCGTAATTAATCAAGTAATAATTTCCATTAAATTGAAAATATTGCACTCAATTTATAAGTGGTTTATGTATGTAAGTTTATAAAGTTAAACGCTAATAAAAATTAATGGTTGTAGTTAAATGATTAATATATTCTAATCGTGTATGGTTTTGTCATTGTACACGGTATATAGACGACTGTGATGTTATTAAAAAGTTACACTGAGTAACCGCTTGTGTATTGATTTATAACTTGGTCGATATACAGTTGCGAAGATTTTCCGCCGTCGGAGAAACGACCTAACAAATTCATAGCTCACTGTAAAACATGCGGGGTGCAACACACACCTTATTCACGTGTTTCCAGCGCCGCAGACCTATCGACTAACGAAAACGCTTCCCGCACGCGGAACTATGGCATGCGTTAACAAAAATCTCCTGACCAACGAAAATAAGCCTTAAGGTTAACATAAATGAAAACTACAGTTATCATTCTGCCCTAGATTAGACAATATGACTAGTCTGACACACGAATGAGCCTGAATAAAATTTTTAATTAATAAAAGTATTGACCCAATTTTTTTTTAATTTGACGCCATCTTTGAAGCTCACGATTCGTGTGTCAGACTATATCATGTATGAGGACCGCACAATTAAATTGTACGAAAATGTTTTTCATCGTTATCTTTAATTGGGTACTAGTACTTATGATATAAATAGAATATTAATAATATTATAAAAATGTTAATCAAATAAGCACTTACAATAGTGAAGATGATTAGTAGAATAGCGAGAATCCAGATCCAAATTACCTACTGTAGACTGCACACGAGCCAAACCTTTTTTTTTAGTATAAGTACTATTTAATTCAAACTTTCGTAGCTCCATTAATATTTGTAGAAATCCTAAAATATTATATTATAAAAAAAACAGATAAATTACAAATAATATTATTCTGTTTAGTGTTGTAACGACCTGTGATGTTGCTAGATTAAAATAATTGTAACTAGTTCTGTCCCGTGAACGTTGAGAATTTTTTTATACAAAATTAATTATAGAATTTGTGAGTTGCGTGTTTTATTTTTACGGTTTGTATTTCAACCCGTTAGCGACAATACGCGCGTGAGTTATCATCATATTATTTAGGTATCATTATTATATTATCCCACACTGAACACTGCAGGACATAGGCCTCTTCCAGAAGTCACCACACTGAGCAGTTATAAACCGTCTGCATCCGCCAATTACTCGCGACCTTATCAGATCATCGGTCCACCTAGTTAGCAGTCAACACGTACCATACGTTCCAGTTTGGGTCGCCACTCCACTTAAGGATCCCAGTGTCCATCGTCCAATATATTACCTATATTTGTTTCTTAAGAGCCCTATCATTTTTTTTTTGTGTGAAATATGGACTCTGTAACCTTCTGATTCTAAAAAACAGATTTATATAAATTTTAATGATTGAATTATAGAGGATAATTCTTTGTATTGAATGATATATCGTATATAACATTTTAGCTTTACAACATATTTTTTGCTAATTTAAGTCGAAAAGCGTCTGAATGGTGAAATTTAGTGTCCTATTATTTCAATAAATTGACATAATACCAATATGTTATTAGTAATACAAATTACCAGTAACTACCCTAGACGATCACGTATCAAATGTGCGATATCTCGTCAACAGCCTCTAACGCCGCAGTGTGAACGACGAGATATCGTCACGGGCCCCTATCGACGAAACAGAAAAGACGAGATATTTCGTCATCCGTCCGCAATGTGTTGACAGAAAATTAGAGTTGGACAGCAATCTAGGTCTCGCACGCGAGACGGGCGGAGAGACAATACCGAGAATGGAGATGGGCTGTGGATCATCATCATCACCATCAGGCTGTAGGTTTTAGGTAGTTCTATATAAACAGTGAAAAATCCTTTTTTGTCACTTGATAAAAACAGAACCTTAGGTCTCGCAATTTGCGACTCTTGTCGTAAAGCAAGATTGGGTATCCAAGAATACATACAAACAATTACGCCCTGGCCCTCTGACCGGGAATCGAACCCCGGTCTCCCGCGTTTGGGGTAGGCAATTTGCTAGAAAAATATTATTCATATTCATCTTGCAATTCGCAAATTACGAGAAGACTATAAATACTAATACCTGATTTCGTGGTGCAAAATCTAGACTGGGTGTCTCACGTCGGTCTTGCATACACAAAAACTTTGTTCTTTTTACCTTTATTTTGATGTTTTCAAAAGATTTTTATGCATGATATTTTATAATGCATTTTTTTTTATTTTAAATAGATTTTAATAATACTAAACATTCAAGATAAGTTTTGTCAAAATTCTAAGACGATGCCAAGCCACAGTGAAAAAGAGACAGACAAACTTTACTTGTCTTTACCTACTATTCTAGTCAAGTGAGAATTAAAAATTATTTTGTTTCCAGACTTAGATTGAACTGTGAAACGCTAATACTAATAAATAATATTGAAAAAAAAAACAAAACCGGACGGCGTGAAAATGTATTTTTTTTATAATTTTGATATATCCCATGTCACTTTCACAGTTAAGACGAATCTAACGACACCTCTCTAGCTAAAATCCTTCAAGCCGTTTAGACCATAAAGCGTGCCAAAGAAATATACATACATACATACTCTCGAAAAACATAACTCTCTTCTGGCGCAATCGGGTAAAATGATAAATTATCTTCATCTGTAATGGATTTGTCACGCTTCTATCAATTCTGTGGTTTCTTCACCAAACTTTACCGAAAGCGAGTGATAAATTATGATTCGCACGTAGACACAATAATCCAGAAATGTAAATTAGGTTTACACCAAAGGGACCCGATGTTATTTTTAAAATGAAAATACTATTATATTATTAAACTTAATTTATTTTCAATTACTAATAATCACAGTTATTTTTCTATAACTCTATCACAACAATACATCGCAAAACTTTATATAATATCTTAACACATTCACTACCTGTCACTCGGATCTAAGTGGGGCGGTACCATTGCAAAAATACCGCCCACTAGTATCCGAGCGACTTTTAAAAAAATATTTTAGTCCCCGAGATTTGAATTTACTCAATTTATAATACGTTATAAATGGTCTATTTTCATTACACGAGGATTAATACGTTGCTTTTTGAATTATGTAAATATCATTTTTAGTTTGGTTTTTATGAGCTTTTTCCCAAACGCTAATAAATTCGTCCGGTTGTACTCGCACAGGCACGTCTTTTCCGCCCGCCAGTGAATGCGTTAAGCGGCCCACTGACGATGCGTCCATGAATTCCAATGGAGTGCTCGTTTTTTCAGAATTTATTCGCAAATGTTAAAAACGTATGATATTTGAACGGATTGTCACCTACCTCTCGATTTCCAAACGGATCCGTTGATCCAGTTCAAATGGACGTCATCCATAACAGGCTGTCAATGTCACAAACGTGCGCCATGACATTTCGAAAACGTCAGAATTGTTTTCTTTATTGTACAACTAAAATACATCACTTACAAAATCACCACTCTTAATGCCAATAAACCGCCGCGGTGTGCCCGGGCCTCGGGCGTTGCGCATTCGCAGTTAGATAAATTAATACAGGCTGTTTTATTTTCGAACGTCTTACCGAGAAGACAAAATTTGGAAAATGAAATATAATATTATTTTAAAATTATTGTTAATATATTTAGTTTGAAATCGTTGTTCACTATCAAGCTCTAAGAAGTACCTTTTTAATTTTGATTTAGGGATTTTTTCTTTAATCGCTTCATTTAGGTCTTGAGGCATTTTATTATATATTTCTGGCAACATATTACAAAGAAGTATTTTCCCATAATTGTTACTATATCGTATATTTAGTAATCCTCTTACATTTGCTTGTCTCGTTTGTGGATTGCATTTTGCTACCGGTGAAGTATTTAGTACATGTTTTCCTTTAGTAACGCATATTGTACTTCTGTGTGTATTGGTAATATTTTGCAATGATTAAATAGGTCATTTACAGTTATTTTCTTTTTCCATATTTTTTGCCTACGATTAGTTTGAGAATCTGTAACTGAAGGTAATGAATTTTATCTAAATAAGTTTTGAAAGTAATACGTGACAAATACGTGTTTGTTTCATGTTTTTTGTTGAGTCAGTTTACATTAAAATGGTTAAAATACGTGTTTGAACCTTAACAGCAACATTCGAAGTAAAACCGCTGCGTCCAACCGGATGAAGAGCCGATGGTGCCTCAATCTGTAGTATATTCATTTGAAATGCTTTCATTTGTAATTCTGCCCAATGGACGCCTCGTCAGTGGCGACTTGTACATATTCGATACAAATCGGTTTCATAACTACACGGTTATTTTTTGTATAGTGAAAACCTGACACTTGTTTGTTCTAATTATTAGAAGAATCGATTGGTAGTTTTAATACGCAGACGATGTATCTCATATTATTATGCATAGGTATATACTTATTTGTGCAAACTTTGTAATTGTCTATTTTACGTCTAACGCCATCTGTTGGCTTTATAATGTAAAGTACACTATAACGCCAACAGATGGCATTAATTTAAGAAGGATAAACTAGAGGATGCGCGCCCATCACACTTGAAAATATGAAGGTAGGTAAACTTTTTGTCAGTAACTTAGTGTAATAGAGCTTAAGGTAATTGTAAATTTGTAAATAATTTAAAACTCAGTTGCTATGGCAGATATTCGCGCTCTCTCCAGTAACCTCGTCAACACAAAATCAGTGAAATGTGTATTTTTTCCATTGTACACGTCTAACGCTCACAGAGTTGCTGTTTGCTACTACTATACGTTCAATAGACGTATTCAGTGTTTTAGGAGCAGTGACATTAGTCACATGACATGTACTAGAATTGAAGTTGACAGTATGTTCAAAAATTAAAATGAATTACTTAATATTAATGTTATATCTATCAAAAGCTTAAATCAATACAAATGTGGAAAAAATAATTATACATTTATTTAATTTTCTCTTAGGAAAATTAAGATTTTTTGTCTGTGAGTCACGTGATTGGAAACGCTAATCAGAAAACGTAACATTTACGTCCAACAAATATACATATTTGAGAGCGTTGTTAGGATATCAGATTTTTTTTTTGGTATTTTATTACTTTTTATAATATTATAAAATCCTGCAGATTGCATAGCACAGCATTGATAGTAATTTTTCACGTCCATAACTTAAATTCGCAGTTAAACCTTAAGCAAGGTTTCGTACATAACCTTAGTTTTGTTTATTGCACAATGACGTGACACGTGGTCATGTGACCATACTGACCGATCATTGGTGACAATAATTTCGGAGACACATTTTTAATAAATTGACTGTTTCATAACAGTATCAATACAATATAATACATTTTCTTTAATTTTTGACCCAGATACTTTAAAGTTGGCATTTCGCTATACAAAAAATAACATTGTATACAAACTAACAAACAAATTAAGTAACAGTAAAATCATAAACAAAGTTAATTATATTTTGTACTCTACAAGAGTAAACATTTTTATAAAATATCGGTAGTGATAACCGCTTGCACACTAACACAGTGGTTAGCGTCTAAAGTCCATAGATACAATTAAAACTCATTAATCAATCACTTTCGGATGCTCAATGGCAGTATTTCAAGGCTTCGACTCCTTTACATATTTTATTTTTCGATTTGCTGGGACTTGTAGGTTCGTCCGCTATTTCAATGTCAAATCCGTTCATAACTTTCCGCTAAATTTCAATAAATCCGATACAAAACACACTTTAACATTTCATAGCAAAGTGCAGTAGTACTACAAAAATAAGTTACTACGACAATTCCGCACCGTAAGCATTTTTTTAATGGCGTGAAAATATTTTATCCAATATTAAGGTAGTGCATTTGCACGGGTAACATTCTCATCGGCCATTGATTAAGCGCGAGCGCGTCTTAGTACAAATGTTAAGAGGGAGATAACACTAGTTCGTCTGTCATTACATTTTCAACTTTACGCATAGTGCTATAAGGTCTTCAAAAATTGGTGCTTACAATCGGTTTTAATCAGCGTTTGTTTAGCACCCGTCTGCAGTACAAAATGTCGATGGAACTTATTTTTGCGGTACTACTGTACATAAGAGATGTCTAACTAAGTACTTATAATTTATTTATAGTAATACTAATATGAAACTGCAATATGTATAACAGAGTGCAGGCAGTTTAATCTCAAAATTACAACGTGCAAATTTTAATTAGGGATATTTTGAAGTACACTTTATTTAACAATATAATCGTAAAACAATGGAAACACTTAAGAAATTAAGAATTAAAAAAGTTGTAAGTCTAGTGTCATCATCAGTCCATATTCGTACAGGGATACAGACCTAAGGGGGATTAAGCCGTAGTCTACCGCGCCGGCCTAGTGCGGGTTGGTAGACCTCACACACCCATAAGGGCATGCTTCCTCACGAATTTTCATTTTGATGAGAAAAATAGGTCTGGGAACCTCTGAGTTAGAGATTTACATACTTAACTGATATCTATAAACCGTTTCATAATAATAACTATTATTTTATAGGCTCAGTCAGTTCAATACATCAAGGCACACGGTCTCTAATAATTCTATTCAGTACCCACTAGGTACACGAAGTTCTTCTCACACGGCGATGTGTCTAACTGAAGAAGTACACCGACTCCAGTACGGTGTTGAGGTCGAAGTTCCCTCTGCTCGGTACTCTCTTCAGGAGGTCGTTCACGCGTTTTTTGTTCACGGCGCCGACCGCTTTGTCCTCCAGCTCTCTGTGGGATATATAATATTTAATATTATAAAATTTTTAAATGTCAAATTTCCAAAAATCGAAGATATTTAAAAACAAACTACTCAGATCAACTAATTAAAGGCTTCTGAAACAGAATTCGTCGAAGTTTGTTTATTTGTTCGAGCTTCACGCAAAAACTAGCTGGTAGGTTTTTGTTACACTATTACAATCTTAAAGATATTCATCAAAATCGGTCCAGTAGAACTGAAGATGCAGTTTGATCCCTGTTTTAGTAGCCGCCGCTAAGGTACGAGAGGTCCAGTAAAAATGGTTCTAAGGTTTTTTATATAAATCTATGATTGTGTCGGGATTTTCCATGTAGCAGAAAACTGATATTTACGCGGGCGGAGCCGCGGGCAAAAGCTAGTATAATAATATTATCTCTCTTCATCCAACAGTTGTCTGGAAGAGATCTAGTAAAGTAAGAGATTTAATACAATAAGAGATCTAGTGAAGTAAGATATCTAGTAAATTACCTATCTATATATACCGATGTAGACGCCAAACACGCATAATTTTAAATCACAATGATCATCATCCTTTCCTTTCCAAAAGTATCTAACCTACCCTCCTAAAAGTACAAGTGTGTGGGAAGGGGAGGGTAGTCGCTCAGTTAGTTAGAAAATCAACGACCGCCGCGCGCGCACAGAACCGCCCCGCTATGAAAAACCCAAGTAAAATCGACGTACTGTGTTGAGTTTTTGGAGGAGCTATCTGAAGAGCGAGAAAGCCACATGAGTACTTGTACTCCCTGTACATTCCTCATCCTCATCGGGAGGCTGAAACCGCCTGGTTCTCCCGGTCCGTAGAACCCACCGCACTGCCCAACCGATATACATACACATTGGCGACATTATGGTCGGTATCGACATCAACCCATCTCTGTCCTGTTCGGGGCACGGGGCTCCCCTCAGAATGAGAGGGGTTAGGAGTTAGTCCACCGCGCTAGCCTAATACGGGTCGGCAGACTTCACACGCCGCCGAGAAAATCTCAGGTAAGTATACGGGTAAGCGACCCCGGCCCCCCGAGCTACTACTGTCTCTTCCTACTCCTTCCGAGATAGTAGTATCCTATATCCTATAGTCCTTTTCCCAAATTCCACATTCCTTGCTCAAGACACCTGTCCTATCTCATCCTTTTTCCGTGGAAACGCAATGAGGAACTTTAATCACCTTTGAACCTCATAAAATGGCGGCGTCGTGGTTTGCCACCCGACACGTCTCATTTCCAGCGGGGGAGAAAAGTGGGCCACAGATAGTCAATTTTCTCGTAGTAAGTTGAAAAAAGTGGTTTCTGCTTAACCAAATTCTTCGGTAGTATAGTGGTCAGTATCCTCGATGGTCACCCGGGAGACCAGGGTTCGAGTCCCCGCCGGAGAAGCAGAGAAAAAGGCGTGATTGTATAATTAAATGAAAAAGTTAAAAATGAATTTGTACATTTGTGTGTCATTGTCATGACTGGCCTCCACAATAAGATGCTACTTTTTAAATATGTTTTTAAATAAATAAATACTGGCAACACATTTTTTTTTAAATAAATAAATAAAACCTTACCGTTCCGTATAACTGTAACGTTTCACGAGGAACTCTGACAAATCTTTTAAAATAGGCTGACTGTGAAGCGCGACGAACTGTTCGCGGCAGATCTGTGGACGTGGATTGGAACTTTAAAATTAGTCAGTGTAAAGTTTAAATTGCAATGTGAGGAAATGCCTGAAATGATAATAAGGTGATTATGATGATAATGATTTATAACCTTTCTATACTCGTGAGTACATTTGTCCTTTACATAGTACATACAAAATTAAAAATTGTGGTGTTCGTTTTAATTACCAACATGAATATGACCTCGGAATAGGCTGACTAAAGATAAAAACGCAAAGTTTGTTGTGCCTATTGATAGACATGTTGACTGATACTCGCTAAAAATGTTTGCTGTCTCGTTTTGGTGTTTGGCATTAGAAGAAGAGAGGAGAGCCTAAATTTAGCTTAAGTTGTGTTGCATCAGAATTAACACCATTATATCCAATCGTAAAATCCACAAATTTAAAAAGTATAAATAAAATGCGCTGGTATAGAAATGGAATATAGGAATCTATAATGGATCATCGAAATGGTGAAAACAGACAGAAAGAAAATATAAAATAGACAATATTTGAGATACGTCTGAGATGGTTCGGTCACGTGATGCGCCGCCCCAGAGACTACGTCGGTAGGAGATGCCTCGATATGGCTGTCCTTGGAGCACGATCTCGGGGCCGCTCTAAGAAGCGCTGACTGGACGTTGTGACCAAGGACATGGAAGCCAAAGGACTTACGATCAAGGATGTCAAAGACCGAGCAAAGTGGAGGAAACTTAGCATGAAGGCGGACCCTGGCAATGGAAACCGGGATTAAGAACGCCAAGAAGAAGAAGATAATGAATTATAGAAATTATGAAAACTGACAGAAACAAAATATAAAATTGACAATATCACAAAATTTAGAAACAAATAGTAAGTTTACCAAACAGATTAAAAAAGATGTTGCATGATGTGCAACAGTTGTTAAGGGGCTTTTTATATTGTAAATCCGGTGAACTGATACCGCCGCTGAGGTGACGCGGCGTTTACATTACCTTGTTCATATGGTCGACGGTGTGCGGGTGCGTCCAGAAGCAGTCGTGCACCGAGACGAAGGTGACGGCGCGCGCCTCGCAGTGCAGCCCGGTGAGCATCATGTGCGACGAGTCCAGCGAGTGGATGAAGTTCGGCGGGAACGCGTTGCGCTGCTTCATCGTACACGGGCGTCTGCGTTATGAGAGCGCAATTTAACGGATATTCTTTATTGTGAACACAGGTGATGGAATACACAGGTGATAGAATACATAAGTGATAGAGTACATAGGTGATGGAATACACAGGTGATAGAATACATAGGGGATAGATTACATAGGTGATAGTGTACAGAGGTGATATAATACACAGGTGATATAATACACAGGTGATAGAGTACACAGGTGATAGAGTACACGGGTGATAGAGTACACAGGTGATAGAGTACACAGGTGATAGAATACACAGGTCAGAGAATACACAGGTCAGATAATACACAGGTATACCCATCCATCTAGATGGATGGGTATAAATCAAGGTATTTGTCAATATATAAATTGTTAACTCGATCAATATATAATGACTCTGATACAAAGACTTGTATTCAACACACAAAGTTTGCCGCTACCAGGTTCGAACCCGGGACTCATTGGCACAGAATGCAGGGTGACGGCAGAGACCAATTCATTCCTCTTGGTACGAGCAAAGTGACTATCCGTAGCCCACTTTTCGCCCCCGTGGGAAACGAGACGAGTCGGGTGGCGAACTACGACGCCGCCGTTTTTATAAGGTTCAAAAGTGTTAAAGTTTCTCATTGTGTTCCTATGAATTTGGGATAAGGACTATAGGCTATAGGATACTACTATCTCGGAAGGAGTAGGGAGAAACAATAGTAGCTCGGGGGGCCGGGGTCGCTTACCCGTATAAGTCTATTTGTCAGGCAGGCTAAAAGATTAAGTACTGCATAAAATAATTAATACATAGCTAGTTAGTACAGTTGGAACTAACTGGTGCTGGTCGAGCGGCGCGTTGGACTGCCCCGTCGAGGGCCCCGCGCGCCGGTAGTAGGGCTGCACCACCGGGAGCCCCAGCGGCGTCACCCACTCCACGCTTTCACCGCACACGCCCGAGATCAGCCTGCAAACCACTCATTATGTTTAAATTTATGTAATTAAAACCATCATTTTAAACCTCGAAGTACTTATTTCCAACATATTGAAAATCGTTGCATGCTTCGATTTGCTTCTACGATCATAATACGTGCAGCGAATAAAATGCACTGAAAGATTGGAATAATCTTCTAGTAATCTTCTAGTCCTGGGTCAGTATTGCCGTCTGATTATAATGTAGGTGTCTTTTAGACAAGAGTGAATTAGTTTTTATTAAGCTAGTACGTTTTGTACGATTGTAGACAAATATTGGCTTAAATATGGTAAAAAAATCTTATCGGCAACGAATGCGTGTGCGGGCGGGAAATACATTAACCTATGAAGTATTTGTGTTCCATATAAGGAACACAAAACGCAATATAACTACCAAATATTTACTGAAATAATGTTAACACTCATTTCAACCTCTTCGGGGACGATTTTTTACGGCGAGGAAAAAATTACTTAATTGATCGAAAATAACCATTACCAATGCAGTCAAGCGAAAAAAATTTACATTTTTGATTCAGGGATTCTGTAGTGAATAAATTGTTATAAAATTTTTGTTCTATTTATTACTGACAGTAACTATAATTGTAAAAAATTAAACGTTCACATGTGGCCAAGAGCATGAAGAGGTTAAACTCGAAAACATAGTTCATTTACAATTATTTTATAATAAAAAAAAATTAGCCCTTAATTGATTGCGCGAAAAGGTACATC